>VJMY01001119.1:0-19192 GCA_009869795.1 Neelides sp. FZ-2019 | reverse complement strand
TTTAATTTTATGTCATGAACATATAAATTACAAGGACAAAATAGGATATAAATGGAGTAAGCCATATTTGCTGATACGACATAAATATTCTATGAGCAATCTCGATTTTCATGAACATCCCATGAGTTGCACTCCATTATCAATAATAGCAACTGCAAAATACATGAATGATAGTCGTAAAGAAGCTTATTAATTCTTCAATAGTTTTTTTTCTCCATGACCAACACTTCTGTGCATTTTAGCATCTACAATGATTGGCCAAAACAGAAGGCTTACAGCTCGCTCCTTAGATGTATTTGCTCTTTCACAAACCATCTTAGAACATAATAACTTCCCTTGTAACGACCTTCTCGCAAGACAATAAAAAAGTGTGAAACAAGAGGAAGACAAAATCGCATGTTTAGATGCGAATTTCATTATTAAATAATGATATTATTAATGCAAGTAAATACATAAATGTACATGGTCCTTCAACAATGATGAGAAAGTCAAATAATATAAAAAATTGGAATGAATAAAAATAAGAAAGGCACATTCTAGGAAATGCGCTTTTATATTTAAATAAAATCATTGCCCTCCAGATTCGCCAGTTCAAATCCTTTCACTCAAACTTAAAAGATCAAAGTAAAAGAATGTAAAAGTATGGAATATAAGTGGAATTAGGTTTTTTTATCATTTTCATAATGTATTAAAGACCGAAAGCGTATACCGAATGACAGTAACCGAATTTTCTAGTTAGTGCATTCATGTATATTAATTTCCCCTGAAAGCGATAAATGGATAGGTTAAAGTTTTAAAGTCTTTGACTTCAGTCATAGTATAGAATGCATTTATTTGATCAAAACATTTCAATTTCAGCATTCATTCCACAAACGAGAAAAAAATTTGTTCAAAAGGAAATTTTTATTTAACACTCTTTGATTCCTTTCAATTGGAATTTCAATTAATTGAAGTCAAATGCGTAGTAAGAATTACAAAGAGAAACTTCTAACGTTATAAATGAAATAATAATTACAATTTCGAACTTGATTGTAAATAATAACAGTCCAAGTTTAAGAGCCCTGTTTCATCTTTTCGACGTGCACACGAGCGTGGCAAAAAGGGAAATAATATAAATTCCTACCTTATGCAACCATCTCATGGATCAACTCATTTTAATTTATAATATATTTATAAACTCGACATGATAATATTAATTATTCTTCCTTACGAAGATGGTAAAAGCATAATGCAGTAAAAAGGTAAATTTAGTAACTATTTACATTTTGAATGTCAATCATGCCCGATTCCAAATAAATGATAGATGATGCTTGTGCATGATGAGCTTTTCCAATGTATGCAAAGTTTTAGTGTTCAAGGTCTTATTATTTAGAAGGCTTCGAAAAAATGACAAGGTCAGATCCCTCTTATAGTCTATAATCGAACTTACATATACAGGGGATTCAACTGATAAGTCAAACTATAACATTGCTAAACTAATAAATTATTGAAAATACCGATGCGCCGTTTTAGCCATACTAAAAATATGCTATTCGCCTTTATGACATTATTTCATTACCATGTCGTTCCAATGTAGACGACATCAAGGAATATTCTAACAAAACCCATGCACCCCTTGATGAAACTCCTAGGAATTAATTTCCTATATGTGAATCTCGGAAACTTTCTTCCAAGGATTAATAAGTTCATGAAAAATAAGTCTACGTCGATGCTCGACATATCGAACCGAAAGGGGAAATCAATAAGAGAAGGAAAAGGAAGATATTGTTCCAAAAAGGGCATTCACTTCAAAGTCCTGCTATTATGCTACAAATGTTGTCAACACTTACGTAAATTTTAGCCTCTGGCTCATCAATTTATACTTATATGTAAGTACATAATGCATACATACATAATGTGACACAATTTATTTGAAAATATACAAGGAAGGGTTCTAACAATTCGACGTGCATTATCGAAAGAACTCGTAAGAAAACATGAGCCAGGAAATTCAGGTTTATCGGAGGCATCTGCCAAGCCGAGTTTCGTAAAACACTCCAGGCTTCAAGGTTATATGGAGAGTACATGTAGGTATAAATTTCCAAATACCTTTTGAAAGATACAAGTATATATAAGCAATTAGATGAATCGATGAGTTTAATGAGTAAAAAGTCAAAATTTAAAGACTCGAATGATTATTTTAGTTGAAACGTCTTGTGTGGTCTAAAGTTGGCTCTGGCTGACAATGAGAGTGAGTCTCGCTTTTATGGTATGTCTTACAATGCCTCATCGACCCCATTCCCTTCCTCAACTCAAGTAGTGGTGGACACGAGAGAGTATTTATTAAGTTACAAGGAGATTCTGTTCCGCACTAAAACCTCCACTGCTGCAACAATTCCGCTTAAATAATTGATTAGCAATATAAATGCATTTGAAAGTACAAAGAGAATCCGTCCAGGAAACGACGATTGGAGGAATTAAAAGAGATCATAAAGTAATTACCTAATGAAATTTAAGCATCTTTCGCGTTCTTTCATTTTATTTAAAAAAACTATAATAATAATAATCATACACCTATGGGAGCGTGGTGTAATAATTTGAGGAACCAAGGCCAACTAAATTGACCAACAATCTGTGGAGAGATATGAGATTGGTGTTCTCCCGAGAGCGAGCGCGTTTCACACGACAGATATATAGTACATTTAATAGCACCTACTTTATAGTCTATTGTACATACGTACTATAATAGCTAAAAGAGAATTAAGCATGGTTGTGACTGGGATAGAAGCGCGTTGGCCAAGTCAAACCCTGACCTACGACTACGACAGAGTAGAAACTCCCAATCAATGAGTTCCCTCTTTCTCCATACTTCTCCTTTGATTAAAAAGAGGTTTCCAAGAGTGGAAACCTCATCGACCAGAAAATAATAAAGATGGCTAGAAAGATTATTACCTGTATGGCAAATGGTCGTATTCCTTATTAATATAGTTGAGGTAAAATTGCTGCTCGAGCTCCATTGTTAAGAAGATTCGATTTTGATATTGTCAATTTACTAATCGTAAACAATGTTAGACTTGAAAGAACTGTCTTTACTTATTGTTAATCAAGCTCTGAATTTTAAGAAACATTGATCCACTTTTTGTATTGATAGAGTTCTTTAATAAATTGATATTGGCTGGCAATGAAACCTTAATAGTTGAGCTCAAGTTGTTCCCTGTTCTTTAAGTTTGATATATTCTTAATTGAAAATTAAATTATCTGAATATACATATGTAAGTTAAGTAATGAATGTGATTTGTATCAGAGGTTTGTATTGTACGGTGGTAGAGATTGAAAATATATAGTGGTGTGAAATATATGGGGTTTCCTTCACTTTGCTTTGGAGAAGAAGCTCCTTCAGCTCTCGTGGAAGGTCAACTGTGAACTGCGAATGCAATTCGAAGGCAAGTTAGCAAAAACCCGATAGATCCCTCGTTGACAGATTTCCGCAACATGCGAGTTTGTGAGAACGCTGGATCCCCGAGCCACCTCACTACATTACAGCGTGCATGCATATTGTGGGTTCCTTGTTCTCATAGGTAGCTAATATTTTATTTTCCCATATTGACGTAGATCCTCATCAGAAGCTCCACTTTTGCGTACATCAAACTTCTAGATCTTCTTCTCCAGAACCATTTTGAGATAAATCCCTAGCAAAGATCTCTCTTATCTCAAGAATATCTTTGAGTTAAAGAAGAATCAAGGAAATCTTATTTAATACCACGAACCTAACTTTTATCTTGGTATTTTTCTTAAAAAATGAGTGAAAAATGAGTTTTAGCTTCAATTCATCTCAGACGGATACGGTAAACTATTATTTGATTTCAAAAAATTTCAATATTAGATTTTCCCATATTAGATATTATATGCTTATAATCATCCAATACGTTTAAATTAACTCCTTGTCTAATAAGTCTTGACTTCTAACGAATGTGAAAACATACGAGAGTAATTTGAGAGCTTTAATACTTTAATTTAAAAGTCGCTATATAACTTATTGCAATATTTAAGGGCTTTCAGATAAAAATAAATTGAGTACATATAAATAGGTAGGTACTTAATGAAGTGAATTATCAGTTATCAGTCATTTCAGCAATTCTCGAATTTCCAAGAAATTTCAAATCTAACTATTTACTTTTTAGTAATAAGTAGGAACCGAATGCCATTTTGGCCGGATAGCCGGATACCGAACATTCTCCCTTTCCTTTGGCCGGATTGCCGAATATTCGGCCGCCAGATTTTGCCCTATATCTTATATGTATTTTAGAAAAATACGTATAATTATAGAAATCTATTATAAAGTTCTAACGTTACCAATTGAAATTAAAAAATCGTAATTAGATTTCTTTCGTTTAGCGTAAAATAATTTTTTAATAAATTTAATAATAATGGCAATAAAATTAAATAAATTATAATAAAATTGAATTTAAATAAAAATTGACAAAATTAATTTTAATTTGAAAATAATATGGACAATTAATATATTTATTAGGCAATTTTGGCCAAAAAATGCATTGAAATATATAAAAAAAAATTCAGCCAGAGCAGAATGTTCGGCCAAGTGACCGGATTCAGTATATCAAGCTTCGGTCCATCCCTAGTAATAAGTGATTACGATTATATACATGTAAGTCATCTATCTGCCCCGATGAATGATTCTAAAGTGGTGTTCTGCTAGGCAAATTAATTCATTTATCTTTTATCTAAATAATACATAAAATTACATTTATTTACTAAATAATAAAATAAACATCACTCTCAACATATAATGACTCTCTAAAATAAAATAAAAATTTTGATCAGGATCAGGATCAGGAAAATTGTAATCATTGACTATTTTATCATTTCTTAGTTATATAATTACTATAGTTATAAATTCATATAGTTGAAAGGTTCGTAGTTTTAAAATAGTATAGTTGAAAATTACATAGTTGTTAAGTAGAATAGTTCTAAAGCTAATAGTTCCTAGTTGTAACTTCCATAGTTGTAAAGTAATAGTTTTAAAGTCCGGATACCGTAAAATACGTGTGAACTGTGTGAAGCTAATGCCTAAACACTCGGCTATAATGACTAGGACCAGATCGAAAAATAATTAGACCCAGCAATAATGAGAGCAAAATAGTGGACACAATAAGTAGGGAATTATGAATCAGTCTCATCTACCTAAATAAAAATATTACATCCAACAAGGGATATTGTATTTCTAAATATATCTTCATTATATATATATCTTCTCCAACTGGAGAGTACTTTAAAAATGCACAGAAAAGTATCTTCCTATTCCAAGTTAAGCCTTCTCTCAACATGGAATCAGGCCAGTGAAGTCAGTCGGTAGAGTGAGTCTTTTTGTCTCATGTTCAGCCTAAGCCTTTAAATTTTTAGTTTAATACCGGTAGTTCTCATATTTAAGTACAGATTAAGATTATACAAAGTTTAATTTAAAGAAAGTTTAGCTATAATTACGAAGTTGTAAGAAATAATATACAAATATGTACCTGGGTGGCAGACTCGAGGATTGAAGAGGAGGATCGTCGAGTTGAGGATCCGGGTCATCAAGGTTTGGAGGGTCCGGTGGCCCGTTGTTGTTGGAGCTGTTGCTACACGGGGATGATGATTTCGAGGCCACCTCTTCGCTGTCAAATTCGCTTTTGACGCTTGGAGTCGTGGCCATTTCGTCGGCCTCGGAGGGACACGTGCTCCGACTGCAGCTTCCGATAGCCGCCTCCTCTTCCTCTACGCATCTTCCTTTCTCCCCATTCTGAAGCTCTTGAAAAGACTATTTATGTTGAGAATCAGTCTCGTTCCTCAGGTCATGAGAGGGCAGAATCCAAGAAGTGATTCCCCAAAAACTCCTCTCGACCATCTTGCTTTCCTTGGCCTACAACATGCGCTGCAGTGTCTACACTCCTTGGTAAACACTCCAGCTGAATGGTCTTAAAATGAGTCTAAGAGGGTCACAAGGGCGCTTGAGACTCTTCCCCAACGGCACAGAAGCTCGGCAAATGATGGCGAGATTCTTGGAGGCGGGGATGGCGGCGGATTTCGGGGCAATTGGGGGGTGGAGGCAGACGAAGTTGAAACACTGCGTAAAGTGCGTCAGCTCCAACTCCAGTCGGGGGGTGGGGAGAGGGAGTGGAAACTCCTTACCACACATCCCACTCACATTGCACGCATAGGAAGTAGCCTATATCTTCACGCAGAACATACGCATAGCAGCTGATGCCGTTTACCAACACAAACGCACTCCTCAGACATGCCAAACCGAGGATTCATATTAAGCCCATTCTGGGTACACATTCTATTCTCTTGAATAAAATCTTTCCATCGTTTTTGCTCACTTTAATTACACATTTTTAATAGAACATTTAAATCACTTTGAAATTAATAATATGAATGAATAATTATATAGCTAGTATATTAAGAATTAATTTATAGTTTTAAAATAATTATTCTTAAATTGAATACAAACAAAATTTTAACGATAAATGTAATTTTATTTTCATTTAAATATTATTTTCAATTGTTTTTAATAATAAATTCAAAATATAACATAGTATGAACCATTCTTACTAACATTTATTTTTGCCCTTTTGAAAAGGATTTAAATAATGGTAAATTATTTAGTTTTATTAAAATAAGAAAAATACTTTCGATTCAAGAATTAGACTTTTCAAATTGAAGTTATTTTGATCATGCGATAATTAAATAATTTCATAGAATATAATCCCACTAAAGTTGGTCAGAGTGCAGTATTAAACACTCGCATACCCTCATTTGATGAAGAAGTTGGAAGTATGAAGTGGGTCCCTAGGGCTTAAGTGGGAATATATGAGAAGTATAGGAGAAGCTAATATATGTTCATATATCAGAAGGTTATAGAAGAGATAAAGTTTCAAACAGATTGGTATGGTATGGTATATACGCATATATAGCTATTTATCCCATTTTCCTGTTAAGAGAGGAAAATGAGGCCCTGATTCTCGTTCTCTCGTCCTTAAACATCAGCAATCCGGCATCTTCTATTCTCCCATTTGTGCCATAATTCCAACTTACCTACTTGCTAAGAGAATATATAAGAACATCTTGATATTTTACAAACTTGCATATTTAACAAACTGAACTATCTACTTCTATTTACTTGTTTTCATGTTAGCTGGTGTTGGTTGGGCCTCTTTATTGAAATTCCCTCCTTCGATGACCATTAACGTAACATTCATATTTATGCAAGAGAAGTATATTCTTTCTAATTTTTGATTTGAGTGGTTCCTACCTTTTATTTGAACCATGTTCAAAAAATTAGTCAATGCTCTGGTGAGACACTATAAATTAAACTAGTTTACCAATAAAATAATTTAAAATTAATTACAATCTATAACAAACTGTCAGTCATATAATTATTTTAAAAATTTAATCTTTTTATCTTTTCTAGCATGTCAGAGTTGGATCAACATACTATCATCAGAGGTCAATATCGAATCTGTGTAAATTTTCATACTCGACAAATAGTAAATCGGATGACAATTTAGTTGATAAATTAGTAACTGGTTTGAAAGAAGGAGATAGAGCTAGTCTAGCAACTGTGATAACTCTAGTGGAAACAGAACACAAAATGAAAAGGAAAACTGCTCAAAAATTACTAGAGAAGATTTTGGAAAGTTTGAAAAATACTAAAAGCATACGGATTGGTAATTATTGCAATATTTACTCCTCTACAGTAATTATTTTAAATATTTGTTGAAACATAGTTAATACTAAAAGCATTTTATTGTTTAATTAATAATTTAATTAAAAGAAAGGTAAACATATGAGTCATTTTTCTACAGGTCTTTCTGGTCCTCCTGGAGCTGGGAAGTCTACATTCATTGAAGTACTTGGAAAATACCTGACTGGAAGGGGGAAGAGAGTGGCAGTTTTAGCCGTCGATCCATCATCTTCAACAACAGGTTGAGACGAAGAAAATTGAGCGAAGTAATAATCATTGAGAACAAAAGGAGGCTCTTTGCTTGGTGATAAAACGAGGATGCCTGAGCTGACGAGGGATCCTAACGCTTATATTCGTCCTTCCCCAACTCGTGGACATTTGGGTGGTGTAACTCGTTCGACAAACGAAGCCATTCTTCTCTGTGAATATGCTGGTTATGATATCATCATAGTGGAAACTGTTGGTGAGCAAATTCAATGAGAACCTGTGTAGATCAGTTCATAAATAAAAGGCCAAATCTCTATTAAAATGAATCAGCTCAAAGATTATTTTAATGTTTTAAAGTCAGTTTGAAAGATTAGGAAATAAATTTTATGATTTTTTTTCAGGAGTTGGACAATCTGAGTATGCAGTTTGCAACATGGTTGATATTTTCGTCCTTCTCTTGCCGCCCGGCGGAGGTGATGAACTCCAAGGTGTGAAGCGAGGCATTGTCGAAAAGGCTGATATCCTTCTTGTGACAAAAGCTGATGGGGATCTTGAAGGCCCTGCACATCGCACTCAGTACGAATTTACGGCTGCTCTCAAATTCATCAGGCCTCAGAATAGCAAATGGAAACCCAAGGTATTAATATTTATAAAGTATTTAGCTTAAAGTAAATTTTCTTATATCGAAAATTAAATAAACATTTATTTATAACTCTCACGTGCTTAATATTTACATAGCAAATATAAATGATGAGCATGAAGATAAGTGAATGACATGGATTTTTAGAAAGTAGAATGCCTATAATATGTATTTATCTTTTATTTCTTAGGTAATGAGAGTTTCTTCAAAAACGAGAGAAGGCCTTGGTGCATTTTGGGATGCAGTTTGCAAGTTTCAAGAGGATACTAAAGAAAATTTTGAGAATAAACGTGCCGAACAGAGAGTTGTATGGATGTGGACGCATGTTCATGATGGCCTGAAAGCAATGCTTCTTCTTGATCCACAAATTGCAGCTCTAACTGAATCTCTAAAGGAGAAAGTTAGAGATGGGAAATTGAGTCCAGGGGTTGCTTCAGATACCATTCTCAACTCTCTCCAGTCATTAGTTCATTCTAAATAACTAATCAAATAAAAACAATATATTTTCAAACAATGATCATCAATTCACACATCCAAAGTTTTGCATCAATGAATTTCATTTATTAAAACGCTTCTCAACCTAATGTTTCCATAATTAAAATTATTTTTGAATTATTTTGTAGCAATTACTACTAAATAAATAAATTGTATTAATTAGCAATGGATGCGAAAAATTGTAAAGCAAGGGTTTTTAGCTGTGTAAAAATACAAACCCTCGCCTCAAATAAATACATCACACGCACAATGCAAACATGCAGGTGTTTCCTCGCTGATGGTCCGCGGCTTATCTATTGTTTGTGAAGGTGCATCTCCGGCTTATAAGGGAGGGCGGCTTATCAGCGGAGTGGACTTTTTCCTTAAATACATGTTAAAGGACAGGGGCTTATCTAAAATGTTATTTGGGGATAAAAATCTGCGGCTTAGCGAGGGCCGCTAATCAGCGAGGAAACAGATTCTTTTCTTTTAGTTTATAGTTAATTTTTAATATTATTGAATGAAAGGACTTAATTACGCACAATTGCTATTTTGAAATTTCCAATGAAACTCAATCAGAAAGAAATGTCTTTATTAAAGGTCCACACAAGAAATTAGTAAATTTCTTAATTAATAAACAAAATCTTAAGTAGGTATGCGAGTTAACAATAAATAGATATATTAAATAGATAGGTAAAAGTATAAACTCAATTATTAAAAACCCAAGTTAATTATTTTAAATAATTAATTTTTGTTACATTAATTTTAAATAATCGTGGATAGGCACATTTTGTCGAATTCGGTAGATTTCAGCTCAAAAGGGAGGCCTTTTTTTAAAGGACGGTGAATTGAGACTTTTAATTTGTCTCCTCGTTTCAAAATTGGCTTTGTCTTGTCAAGTTTCCCTTCTTCGCTAAATCCTAGAAATATGAAATGAATAAATGTTTAAAAATCACCCTTGTTTTTTTATATAAAATCAAAAAATTTAAAAAAAAGGTTGGCAGTCGAAGTGTTGAATCCGATAAAAATAATTCAAAAGTTATTTGTTTCCAAACTTATCGAAAGGTATATTTGAAAATTGTCTCATCAGAAGGGCTGTGAAGTTTATGTGTATACATATTTCACATATTCATACATGTTAATTATGTTTCATACTTTTTTTCCAATTTTTTTTAAGAAATTTGGGCAATTTTGAGGTGAAAATTTCAATGATTTTTTTTCCAAAAAAATATGTAGTTTGGAATTTGCAATGACCGAAGACCCACAGTATAATGTGTTCTCGTTCTCAGCATTCACATATACATTATTGATATATAGATATAGACATATGTATTGAGTTTTTTCAAAAAATTCATTACATAAATAATATTACATATATATATATATTGGATTTTTTGGAGAAAAGTATCTACTTTAGACTAGATATTTTGGAAAAAATTTCAGCCTTACACTAGATATTATTCAATTTCTCATACATATCTACATACATATTTTCTCGGTTTTCATACATAAACATCACAGCCCTGATCATCAGATACACACAAGTTTAAGGTCAAACACTTGTGAAATTAAAATTTGAACATACTTAAAATTCCCTCGAAGACCATCAATGGAAACTTGTTGAGCTGTGGATACAATTCTCGGTATTGCATTCGTACAGAGCTGATCGGAACTGCCTTGCATTCGTCAGTTAGGTAATTCATCTCGCTATTTAAACGAACAGCTCGGTGCCAAACTTGAAGTTTGTCCAAATCTTCGAAAGTTTCGTCTATATTCAAAAATCATGAATTTGGTATAAATAGTTAAAATAAATGTGACTTTGAAAACCTCGCAATCAAATATGTATGTAAATTAACGTAAATGGCATTTACCTAATTTAATAAGATGGGATTGATTGCACATTGGGAAAAAATAAGGAGGGTTTTTATCTTCCTCAGTGAGTTTCGCAATGAATTTTTTCAGTATCTTAAGATTGTGTTGAAAATGATCGACTTGGAGATTTCCAAATGAAACAGAGATTCCTGAAGACACGATGTTCGTTTGCAATATCTCAACTTCGATTTCGACTCTCATAGGAATATCTTGGTATTTCCTACACCACCACTCGCCTTCTATTCAAAGTACATGCACAAAATACACATAATATGGAGTATGGATACATAATACTTTTACATATATTTTATTATTCTTAAACTCAATTCTAATCAAATCTCACATATCTGATACTATAGTAGGGGTTGATTTTACAAATATCACATATATCATATAAGTATTGATTGATTTAAATTAGCACAATTTTGTGGGATTACCTCTGGGTAAAAGTTCTTGTGACAATGGGTCAGTCAAATGTTGACCAATTTGAGTAAGAGGCATATTGTCTTTGCCAATTTTTACTGTGAAATCAATTAATGGGAAGCCGTTTTTTCCCAACTCGAACTATAAATAAATTAAGCCATTTAAAATAAATGCCTGAGACTTTTAAACAATGTAAATGTTCTTTAAAGGTTTAGTATGTCATACCTGTGATAAAGTTATTGTCCTCTCATGTAAAAATTTCCTCAATGCAGGAATATCCATTGTAAACATCTCATCATACAAGTCGTAAAGACCCTGAATCTTCACTTCGACTCCAATTGGTGGAATCTGGAAAAGGAAGGAAGACCAAGTTAAAATTAAATATTATACATTAGTTATTTCATTAGTCAAAGTACTTTGGCCAATTCTGTGGTTATGGGAAATGCATCCGCCGGCTTGACTTCGCAAATCCCTCCCAAGTCCACCAACTTCATTTTCAAGTTTCCGTTGTCCAAAGTCCTTCTTACCTCACCCCGAAGTCCTTTCACGTTAACATTCACTCCATTACCCCCAAATGCAAGAATGGACTTTCGAGCAAAAATAACAATGTTCTTAGCTTTGTATGTTTGGGTGTTGGGCTCTGGAAATCAAGAGAATAATTTAAAATACTACTTGACCCTCAATGACTCAAAGAACAAAATTGCAACAAATTACTAAACGTTATAAATTATTTATTTCATTGCAATTTTTTTTAATAAAGTCAAGGAATTCTCGATTTCAATGTAGCACAACGTTATATAGTATTAAAGTAATAGTTAAAAGAAGAGACAATAATTAAAATTGAGTCACCTCGATGTTGTTTCAGATCATAAATGATCAAGTCCTCGACTATCTTTATGGCTTTGAACATGAATGAGTTTGGAATAACATGAAAATGATGCAAAGCATAGGAATGACTCATGGAGAAACTCTTCCCAATCATTTCACTCATCAATCTTCCATTATAGAGAACTCCTAAAACATTTGATCAAAAAAGCATATCCTATGTTAAAAATAAATAAACTAAAAAATCTTTAATACGTTCTTCTAAAACTATCTTTGGACTTTGAGAACAAATACTATTGTGTTTACATTCTCAAAAGTATTTTAGCTATAATAGAAATTTGTATAAAAAATAATAAAAGTACTAATGAATCGTACCATTGTCTAAGCCTTTATTAATCGGCCTCATTTTCCTTTTTGGAATGAGAGCCTCGTTGGCTTTGATTGGGACTTCACTAGGAGTTTCCTTGGAGGGCAAATCTAGACTTTCCAATGGCCTCTGTGCTTTCTCTTCATGACTTACTTGGTCTGAAATAACAGATTCGGGGATTGTCTGTTGTTGGTCTTTAGATTCCTCCGAAGTTTCTTCTTTCATAACGCGGAATTTTCTCCTTTTCACATCCTTGTGATTCTTTTCTATCTCAACTTCAACTGGTTTCTCTTGAATAGGAATAATCGACTCTTCGATTTTGATGAATGGAATTATCGGCTCAACTGAGTTAGGAGGATTAAACATGAGAATTCCAACTTCTCTAAGTTGAGTGCTCGCTTCAGAAAAGTCGGCCATTTTATTGTCAATCAGAGTCTGACTCCAGCTCGAGGCCGTCAAAATAATATCCACAAAGTGCGAGTCATTTTCCTATATAGCAAGATTATATAGATAATAATATAATTATAAAATGCTAATGTAATTAGTGGTAAAAAATGATTATAAGAATGCAAGAGTCGATTAAGAGAATCCAGAGAAAAAAATCTAAATGTTGATCTAAATTTATATAGAGGTAGTTGATAATATTTAATTGACTTATTACTATTGCACAGCACTTAATCATAATTTCCGGCGGATAATAATTACGCTGAATGTCAATCAATTGATTGATGATGTATTCCTTCCAAGCCTCAAATGGTTCAATATGCCCCAAATGACATTTGTAGATCAATGGAGGAATTTTAACAATGTCGGTAGGGCAGCTCAAGAGATCTTCCATTTTCTTACTCACTCGATCACCATAATCTATGAGGGTTATTTCAACCGATTGATCAATTTCGATCTTTTCCACTTTTCCTCTCACCCTGTAATTCATTAAATAAAATTAGTAAATTAGCATGTGAACTCGTAAATAAGGAGATTAGAGATCGAAGTACTTAGTAAAAGGTTTAATTAAGGGATATTAAGAATATAAAAATTTTAAAAAAATGCTAGAAATTTACCATCTATTCGAAATTTCAACAAGGCAAAAAACATTGTCAATCTCTGGATCATAGAAAGTACGAGAGAAACTAAAATGAGACTCGATGGATTTTCTAATCCTGAGATCATCATCGTAATCGTCTGCAATTTTGATATAAAATTCCTTGGGACTCACAACCTTCACAACTTTACCGAGCTAAAATTTATAATCGTGTCATTAGTAATATATTTCTGGCATATAAATTGAAAATGTATTGAATTCAGGAGTTAAACTATTTTACACGATAAGGCTTTTCAAATCTCAACGTTCTCTGATGAATTAAATCTTGATTAGGAACCATCTCGCAAGACCATTCTTTATTCTTCAATTTCTTATAGATTTCCCCGGGGTGAACTTCATTTATTAAGTTAAAAAATCATCGTTAGTAAAAGTAGGATATTA
This sequence comes from Neelides sp. FZ-2019, assembly GCA_009869795.1. NCBI lineage: Eukaryota > Metazoa > Arthropoda > Collembola > Neelipleona > Neelidae > Neelides > Neelides sp. FZ-2019. Next base: position 5,181 of record VJMY01001119.1, on the reverse strand, counting down.
TAATATGTAAGTATAAAATAGTCAAATGAACTTGTCATTCGCAAAGAAAATAAACTACATCCAAATTCGAATTCCATCAATGTACTCACTTTTAGACCCAATATTATGGTCGACGAGTTCTTCAATGAGATCAACGAACCTTCCATCATCCCTCGTGTAGTGAATTTTACCAACATTGACATTACCATCCATCGTTCCTTCCTAATACCAAGGAAAATGATTAAAAATCTCACTTTGACAATATTTAGAATTTTTTAAACTGGTGTTTTTCTTACAATATACATTGAGGTGAAATAAAGAGGCAGAGACAACAAGTTCCTCTCAAAGTTCTCAAGTCCAATAAAATTCTCGTTGGGCTTAAAAAGAAGTCGAAATTGTGCACAAGTAGATAGAAACCCATGAAGATTCACATCCACCTTTGCAATTTCAAGGGGAGTCACAAACAACGTTTCGCCCTCGTCAACACAAAATACTGCAATTTTGTTTTGGAAACGTCCTCTGACAATGCCACGATACCTTTAAGGATAAAATACCTATTATTATTTTATTCAATCTTGTTATCATTTCTAATGAAGAAGTGGTAGAATATTGTTATTTTATCGATAAAATTATGCATTATCGACTAGCAATTATCTTGTTATGAGCAATTTTTAATTATGAGTATACAATATTTAGTTATTAAGTTGGAATGTTATTAAAGTATTAAAAATACCATTGGCCATTATTTCGGTTTAAGACTAAGCATATGGTGTTCTTCAGAATATGAATTTCCTTCATCAAGGTTTTGCCAGACGAGTTGATCCTGGAGCTCGTGCTTTCGTAAAGGGTCTTTGAAAAATCATTCTGAACAAGAAACTCAGTGGGGGATACAAATTTTAAAGCATGAAGCTGTAAAAATTTACAAAAAATATTAGAACAAACTTATACTTAATTTGATAATCAATTAATTTTAAGCATAGTTGAGAACTATTGATTAAAACATCCAATGAGTCATTAAGAATTTAGTAAATATATTAGAAATAAAAAGAATGATTCATGAATAATTATTAAATTACCCTTGTCATGATTCCTTTTGGCAGGAGAATTTTGACCAAATGAGGATGTACAACAAAACTTGTATCCTTTATATTCGGGTTAAAAGTCTGAAAATAAGAAACAAATAATGAATTAAATCAATAAATCATGAATTAACAAGCCATAATTATTAATTATTATTAAATAAATAATAATATTAAATTCAACATTACTTCTTCATGTAAGACTTGAAGAACAGGTTCGTTGTCAACTAGAAACATCCGTTTTCTAATTAGCAGCGAATCCAAATTCACTTTCTCAACATCTTTCTTGTGATGAAGGCTTGAAGAAGCTGTTTTGTCCTTAGATGTTTCATGTTGAATTTCTTCGAGTTTAAGTGGAGAATCGGTCTTTTCGCCCAACTTCTTTATTACGCTTCCAGCATTTTTATTTTCCTTCTTTTCTTCCGATCCTCTATTCGCCAAACAGAATATTTCTGAAGCGCATTCAGATAAATTTTCGACTATTGGCTCATTTGATAAAGGCAAAGGTTTATCATATGAATGGGCCAAATTCCCATTGTTTGAATAAGTAGTTAACAAATCATGAATATCAGTGCCAACTTCAAACTTCATCTCAGTTTTACTAATCAACTCAATTAGTGGAATTGGTGAAGTTGCAGCATCTTTGGTCTTAACTGAATTAATATGAGATGTCGAAGAAGCGTTCGAGGTTTTCTCCGATTTTGTGGTCAAGGGATTTTTATCTTTATGGCTGGAATTTCCTGAGCATTCAGGGGAGCAAAAGATGACCATGCACTTCGTACATTGTGTTAATGCCATGTATTCACAATTGCAATAAGCATTCTCAATTTTATGGAAGCAATTTTTGAATAGATTCCCTCTATTCATGCTGTCGCTGAACTGTGACCTCTGGGCTTTAAAAGAGTTGATGGCCAAATTGTTGACTGAACGTAGCTTTTCCTCGTTGATGGGTATATCCCATTGGTTAGGAGCAAGAAGAAGAGGCCGCATATGATCATATCCAGGAATTTTTAAATTAGGAACAACGTCCCATTTGTTATGACTGCTCGCCCTAAACAAATTAAAAATAATTAATTTATAATCTCATAATGTCACAGTTCTCAATTTCTCAACTTCATCGTTGATCACAAAATGTTTAAATTTCCCAATAATTACGAATTTAAATTATAAAGTCCTTCAGTCCTCAGCCACTAATCATATTAAATAATTAAAATAAGATAGGCATTTTAAAATTATATATTTCATAATACTCACATGTCCAGACGAGATGGTACAAAAAACGTCGTCACACCGAGCTTGGTCTTAAACTTAATTAAAATCTACAATTATTCTATTGCCAAATCAATTAAATTCAACTGGGAAATTCGTCATCAGCACGCTAAAATTGACATAAAGCACAAACTTGATCAAAGTGGCCAATAGCGTTGTCTACAATTCACTGCTTATTCACTCCTTTACTTGTAATTCCTCCCATTCAATTTCGTTTTGAGTAGATGACTCTTGAATAAATATTAATGCCTATGGCTCCCCATGAAGGCATATAATAAACATAGAATCGTAACAAAATCCTCCATCGCACATAAGCCCTTAACATTTCAGGGTCGAATTTCCAGCTCCAGCCCAGAGGCCGAGACAATGAAAACCTATTTTTAAATAATGAACAATAAGCTCTGACTAGTCGTGTTAGAAGTTAAAATCGTTAATGTATATAATGTTAACATTGTTAAAAAGTTTATTTAAAGGAACAGACAAAGGAAGGAAACAATACGTTAATACAGGCTGTGCCATTTAGTCGAGCTCTGCCTTCGATCTCCTAAGTATCTTTAAGACTACTGAACCAATTTTTCTCAATATTGAAATGAATACGCTTTAACAACTAGAAAAATGGTCCATAAACTTAAATGTTGAATTTGAGTCCCAATGACTTCGAAGCATCTTAGCAATCTTTCCTCTGCTTCCTGCAAGCAATTTCACACATTTCAACTGTGACTTCTTAGAAAACTTCAACAATGTAACGGTTTATTTCTAAACTGGACGAGTTGTTTGCGTAATATATTATATAACTAACTTGATATATCCTCATCGAAATAGTGAATCCTGTTGGATCCGATTGAACGTCTCGAGTCCAGCCTTTCACGTGAACTCTCGTTTCCTTGATGCGATGAAGGGAACAAGAGCCCCTCAATTGAATCCTTTCCTTATCAAATGTTTCTCATTGGACGGCAGGGCGGTCGAACGATGAATGTCATCATCACAGGTTACCTGTCTCATTCATTCATCTATGTGTAATATCCAGGATAAGAGAATTTTAACCCATTGGTCAATGTATGGAATCCCTGGAGTCTCGAGATTCTCCAAGGAGGAAGACGAGAGTGAAGTACAAAGGGTGCGTGGAGAGAATCCGGGATCCTCACCCTTCTCCTATCTTTTATATCCAATGGCTCTTTCCCTTCCAGTCTATTGACACTCACAGAGAAGAAGAGTGATGAGTCGAGGGCTTCAGATTAGATAGGAACTCTCAAGACCAACTCAGCTTCTTAATCCTTTCTTTATACAAACCGTAAAGGAATTCATCATCATTTTTTCTAGATGATTTTAAAATTAGTAAGATATATGTCACTGCAAGTTATATAAATACACAGTGGAGGACTTTTTTATAAATCTGTTCAGTGAAGTTCATTTCCCAAGCATTCATTCACCAACTTTACTAGCTCAATGATCAACTAGTACTCGCATTGAGCTAGTCAATTAATTAATAGATAGATTAGGAAGTGTGGAGGAAACTTCATAATTTATTTTCAAGATAGACTTAACTTTCATTGCAGTATTACATACAAGTTGTTCGTTAAAAGCAAGCGTGTTTTTTTCAGTTTGCCCTTTTAAATTGCTAACATTTAGAGGAGAGAATATTGATAATATAGTGGACTTAAACTTTCAAATAATGCGTCGCATCGTTCTAAAACTCTGTCACTTCTTGTTGATTTTTAACTAAACCCAACGAATATCTCAAAAGTTTTCATTGAAAATATGACTCGCAAGCATAATTACAACTTACATTTGAACTAACCATACATAGGAATTTAAAGTACTTATTGCTAGGTGTATTCATTCATATCTGTATTCCAGATACTCAAGGAATCTATGAGTAACTTCTTTATCCTAATAGACAATAATAAGGATTAGTTACCTAGTTTATTTGAGATGACTAAAGTTTTAGACAAGATTTTAATAACATTTGAAATTTAGCAAATTACCAAGATAGTTACACAATGGAACGCTTTGCAAATTATAATTTTTTTCTTCAGTTTTAATTTTAACATTGAACAAGTGTTGGTTTTGTGCAATTAGAGAAGATTTGTACCTCTCATTTAAGGATATTTAAAAACGAGATTAAAATGGCCAAATCCAATTTCACTCGTGAAATCAAAATGCTCAGACCCAAATCACGACAGAGTTCTTCCAAGACACTTCACATCAACAAAGAAATGAAATGGAAGAAAACTCCAGGGTGGTTTCAAATACTAAAAGTTAAATTTCAAATACTTGGAATCATTCAAGTGGCTGGATTTTTCCAGAAAAAATCTTTGAAAAAAGAGTATTTTGATTGGATTTACGCTCTTCCGAAACCACAACTTCAATTCAACTGTCCACAATTCAATTTCCCTTGCTCGCAATTTGGTAAGTAATTAAAGTAGTTTGAAGACTTTAGACGTTTTCTAAATATTTACACACATTTACCAAAAATCGTTAAAATATGAAATGACATGAAGAAATTGTTCAAGGGCTTTTTAAAAATCTTCCGACTTCTCGGTTTTCCCATTTGAACTTGCATCCATCCAATGTGTCGTCTTGTCTCAAGTCTTCGATCGGGACACTCAAGAGTCTTAAGCAGGGGGCAATCGTCTATGTTTCAACTCTTTCCCAACGCGTGACCAAAGGAAGTCGAACCTTTTCCACTCGGATCATAAATGATTGGGAGGTTGGTATTAATTGAGTTTTTCTATAAAGACTCATTTGGACTTCATTTTTATTAAATGATTAATGGCCATTTAATATATCTAGATTACGTGTTATCGGTTAATACCGCTGAGGGCATTTAGCAAAGTCTGGGGATACGTTCATT
>VJMY01001118.1:0-19208 GCA_009869795.1 Neelides sp. FZ-2019 | reverse complement strand
AATATTCAATACTCACTCAAGATGTGAATACATTGATATTTATTGTAAAAAATCTTAAATGCATTGTTTATATTGCATTTCATTAATAACCCAGTATTTGTTAAAAATAATTTATTTCACAGAGAAAATAACGTATTTGAGTGGATAATTTATTTAGAAATATTTGCTTTTAAATGCAGCGTCAAGTTCAAAAAATATTTTTTTGATTGACTATAAATTAAGAAATAAATATTTATATCATTTAACAGTAATTATAGCTAATTCTATTCAAATGTAAAAGAAACAAAAGTTATGAAGTTTTGCTGGATTTTTAAAAACTACTTTAATGTAAATATTTTTATTTGTACAATATTAGTTTATAATTTGTGCAATTGTGATGTTCTCGATAAAATTCTTTTTGGTCCTCCTGATGGTGAAGATTTTCCGGGATTTTGGGGACCTTGGGAAAATTGTGCCCCTGGAACATACGTGATTGGTTTCAAAGTTAAAAGTCAAAATTCCCGGTTTATTCATAGCAACGAAGGAACTCCAGAAGACAGTTATGGACTTTCAGGGGTGAAGCTCATTTGTGGTATAGCTGGAAACCTGACTCATTATTCTGACATTTCCAGCAATGTTGCGGCAGAAGGCGAATGGTCAGATTTATTATTTTGTGAAGGATACGTGGTTGGGTTCGAAATAAAATTCCATGGTGATAAAAAAGGAAGAGACGACGTCGGCGTCTCCAACTTGAGACTTTTATGTACAGCTCGGAACCACGTGCTGGAGCATCAATTGGATTTTGAGCCAGGAATTTGGTCAGATCCTGAATTTTGTTTAAGGAATCAAGGTGTTTGTGGAATAAGGACAAAAACGAAAATTCCCTTTGATGATGGTAAATTTCCTAAATGAATTTACTTATTCAGAAAACATCTAAATGAATTAGAATTATTAAATGAAATAAATTATTCGCCAATATTTATTCCATCAATTATCATGTTTAAAGCACAAACTAACAAAAATTACTTTTGAATTAATTGAACTATTCAATTTAAATTATATTAATTTTTATATTTAAATGTTTTTTAGATGATTTGGTTGGCATTAGCAGTTTAAGACTGAAATGCTGTGATTTTGTCAGCCCTGCCACAACGTGCATCCCAAGTGACGGTTTTGAGCTCCTTTTTGAATTCGACAATACAATGGGACTCCAGAATGTAACTTATAGCTACTTATTGACCGTTGGGGTTTCTCGTACCCAAAGCACACAGAAAGAGAAGATCAAGGAAGCCCAAGGCACGGGAACCATTGAAGTTGAATACCAATCCGGGGATGGAAACGACACAAGGCAAATCCAAGGGCGAAGAAAACGAAGTATTCGGAAATTATCACAATTCTCCTTTCCCGGCCGCCGTTCCTTCCGTAAACCCCAATCAAAGCAAGCTGATATCATAACTAATAATCAGCTACAACATGTTTTAACTAATGAATTTCCCTTTCCTCCAAGACTCCCCTTGGGATATGTAAATCTATTATTTAATCATCCCTTGGGGTATTTGAATAATAATGAAAGCGGTTCAACAAACAGTTTACTCGAAGTATTCACGCTGAATGCCGGCGGGACTTTGAAATCCGGCTACAAATGGGGAGCTTCCTCGTCGCTCACGTGGAAACCTTCAAGAACCACGGAAGTCTCAGTGACGATCAGAGTTGGCCATTCGGTCTCGCTTTATCAGGTCGTGGGTGTTTGTGGGGATTTCATAGTGAGGCCGGAGAAAATATTTCAAAATGGAACTACGCGCCAAATTAAAAAGATGCTCAAAACTGAATCAGAGTCATTTGGTTCCTTCATTTACCTTGCCAGTTTTGTTTCGGGAATTTCTTCTGTTTTTAACGATTTTATAAAAGTGATGAAAAGAATGTCTGAAACAATAAGCCTTTTTAGATCTTGATTTAATTTAATCAAAAATTAACCATTGTGTGATATCAAGTCATTAGTTTATATAAGTAAAAATAAGACGAGAATAAAATGCATTATTTTTCAACAATAAATACCAACTTCTCAATCGATATTAATTCAATTTTAATTCGATAAATAATTAATTTATAAACTTTATGAAACCGTAAAATAATGTTTTATTACTTCTCTCTAGATATCTCTATCTATTATGAATAATATCTCTATAAATACTTTTACTTAAAGTAATTCAACAATTAACTTGAGGCATAAATGGTCTTGTTTTAATAGTTATTATAGGAAGTCATTTTAATTTATCTTCAAGGGACTTTGAGCTGGGTAATTAACCTTAAATCCAACCAGTCCAACTTCATTCTAATCTTTTCGCTCTTCGTTTTTTATCAAATGCCCAATGACGTTCCCATATATAAATCCCAATATATCCATTCAAAACCGTTGAGCAGATTGAGCACTTATCAGATCTAGAGGAAAGAAGTTATGCTGATATATACCCGTTGTCAGTCGCCATCAATTGCAAGTTTACCGAGTACGCCGAGCAGTTAAACTTAACAGATGGTTTTGCAATTTGCAACTTCAAAACGGTCAGATCTACACAAATTCCAAAGTGAATTTTCAACTCATCCTCAACAAGAATTTGAATTCACAAGTTTCTTTTTATCTTTCTACTTATTAAGAAACTCAAGATAAAACAAGGTGAACATTTCTATGCTATACTTCCTATTTCATATACATATAAGTATGTTTATCAATGCAAATGTATAAAATAATATTAATGTTGACAACAAAATGAAATTGGAATGTCATGGGTAAAGGAAAGATCTACATATACATATATGGTATAAAGAACATGAATATTTGTATATTGCATATATCATAAACATAAAGTAGCATTTCTCGTTTGATATTAAATCATAATTTAAGAATTCTAATTAGAACTACTTGATTGATGAGATGTGTTATGACTGAAAGACTGCTGACATACATGCACATTAATCATGAAATTACATCATTTAAACACTCAATTTAAGTTATACCAATTCAATTATAATATTACAATGGATTAATAGAAAGAGATAAAAGCAATTAGCTTTATTAAAGTTCCCAAACCAGATCTGAGATTCAAGGAATAACAATGACAAAAAATAATGTTATTCATCGGATACAAATTTGTTATCTTTGATCTTTTCCTTCCAAAAAAACCGAAGAATTGAAGAATTAGGAGACAAGGGGATTTATTACTTTCTGTCAATTTCCAGTTCTCAATTCCCTTGTTGACTTCCTCATACAATAGAACTGGCTATACTGGATTTGTTATATGACTTTGCCCTTTTTATTCCCAGCTCAAACCTAATTTGAAATTAAATCAAAGTTTCTTAATTTATTTATCTTTCTCACGGCAATTTAAATGCATTTACTTGTCATATCGTATTATTAGGTGAACCGACAGTGAGTAATATCTCATGTCAATTCTGAGTGCTTTTCTTAATCTTAATGGGAATGTTCAAACTATTTCATTTTTGTCTTTTTTTGTGTTTGGTTACAAATGTGGAATCAACATCTCCTACTAAAACTCCTAGTATAGCTGAAAAGAAAAGTATTGGTGAAATTATAATTGAAAAACACGAGGAGAATTTCGGCCTTTGGGGCCAATGGACTCACTGTGATAAAGGGAAATTCCTCCAAGGCATTTTCACGGCGAATAAATTCGAGATTAGTGACATTAGTGGAGAATTTATTGTTTCTGGCTATTTTTGCCAAGAGCCAGAGAGACTTCAATCCAGCGAGAGTGAAAATATAAGAGAAAATGAAAACGTTGCCATGTGCGACGGTTTTATTGTTGGATTCCAATTAAAGCTTCATAGCATTGAGAAAATCGGACAAAAATCAATTATTACAAAATTAAAAGTTTTTTGTACAAAAGGATTAATTGAACTTGGACCAATTAGTGCTAACAATGAAGGAGCATGGACAGAAAAAAAGTTATGCAAAAGAAATGAGGCAGTTTGTGGAATGAGAATTATGAAAAATAATCCATTAAACTTGGGTATGCTCTTAATTATAAGAATCGCTAGTCAAAATAAAATTTATTTTTATTAAATAACTTAATAATAACTATGAATTATGCATAGAAAATTTTTATTATACATAAATACATACCTAGCATTAGTTATTATTGTTATTGAACATTCAGAATAGTAGTCTTTAATTAAATTTTTTCCGCCTTTTAGATGATCTTTCAAGAATTCATTATGGTGACTGGTTTGAATGCTGTACTATTGAACCTAAACCAAAACCTTGTACTCCCTCTGATAAATGGGAAGTCGTATTCGAAGTTGACAATTCCCGTGGTCTTGAACCTTTAAAATACACATACACAAAGGTAATTGGAGTCGAAATTGAAAAGGCAAATTATGAGAAACAGAACGAAAATGAGAAAAAGACATTTTCTGGTAATTTGATAACTAAATATAAAAAAGATCTTTTAGGCTTAAAGGGCTTACAACCTGTGACTTATGTCATTCCTTCTCATTTTGAACATTCTCACAACATTTATCCGAATCAACAACCGCAAACGGAAATAAAGAACATTAAGCGGGAAAGTTTATATCGTCGTCCTTCAAATTTGGTTATAAGGAGAAAAGGGAAAGTTTTTGTGGCCATTTCTCTCCTTAATGTGAACATAACTGATGGCGCAAAAGATCCGAATAACAACGAACATTACACTTTTAATAATTACAATGACGAGTCCTTTGCCCAAAACAGTTTCAATAAGAAAACTCTAAACAGCGAAAACCGAACTCTAATGGAAAAAGCAGTAAAAGAAATTCTTGGGAAATATTTGGAATCTTCGTCAGGAAACGTTTATGAGAAATCGGCGGGAGACAAAAAAATTCAAAACCTTCTCCCTGTACACATTGAAGGGAATAGCAACGTGGAAGATAAGGAAATGGAAGAATTATCAACGTTATTTAAAAAGGAATTGCAAAATTCAGGAGCAACAGGTTTCAATTGGGCTAAATCCTCGTCTGAGACTTGGGCGCCGAGCAAGAAAACGACAATTGTGATTGAAGTTCAGCCGGGAAATTTCATCACTATGTATCAAGTCATAGGATCTTGTGGGAATTTCAAAATAAGGCCTGAGAAGTTTTTTCAAAATGGAACAACAAATGAAGTTCAATTGAAATATGTGGATCCTTTGAAAAGGTCAGATGGTGGTTTTACAAAAATGGGAAATATTCTTAATTCAATGTCCTTCATGTTCCAAGATATTCTTAATGCAGCACGGAGAATGACAACGACTTTTCATTTCCCTGAGGAATCAAATGTCGAAGTCATATTTTAACATATGTAAATACTAAATACCCATAAAAAGTAGATAACATATTATTTATATAACCAAATAAGACAATGAATTTAATTGTTAAAAATTATTTATTTAATATAATAATTAAACGATCAATAAAAATTTGCAAAATTTTTAAAAAGAACAATTTAACATTTTTGAATTTTTGGCTACTATTGTTATTAATTTCATAAATATTTATATAACGTTATTCTGTATAATTATTGGTAAAATGTGATCACTGATCAAATGATATTTGATAATAAAATATATCAAATACATGCATTCATACTGAAATAAAATTATATTTAATTTTTATATACAGGTATTTAAAAGGCGACATAACTTAAACCGTTGTTAGATTGGCTCTTTATATCCAAACACATAGGCAATGCTTTTAATAACCCGCAGACCTTCTTGATACATTGAAGCAAAGGAGTTAAAAACTTTACTAAATCTTGCCAGGTTTTTCCATTCATACGCCGAGGATTGAAGTCTCCTTTCGTTAGGGTCGTAAAACGTTCCATTTTGAAAGAACTTTTCAGGCCTGAAAAAATAGTCACCGCAAATGCCAACGACTTGGTAAAACGCCACATAATGGCCCGGTTCCACTGTTACCTCCACAATGGTCGTTCTCATTGGAGCCCACGTTTCAGCCGAAGCCATTTCCCAATTAAACCCCGTCGCCTTCGAGACTTTTAAATTTTGAGTAAAAAATAAATAGGAATTATGAAAATCCTGTGGCCTTTTAGTCGTCTTAGGAAGTTCTGGGGGGATTGAAGGAGGGAAAGGGATTGATGGAAATATTGGTGGCAAAGTTACTGTTGAAGGAATTTGTCGCTCTTGTCCTAATTGACCAAAATACAATTTCCTTTCTTTATCCCCACTCAATTTACCAATGTATCTTTTGTCATGTCGACTGAGTAATACATTGGCCATTGGAATTGGTGGGCTAACTGGGAGAGCCGCGGGAGTTGTAATTGGAACCATTGGTGTGGTTACACCAGTCACTATGCTTGACACTGTTGTGATTAAATTGTCAGTCAAATTCCGATTTATATATTCTCGATTTCGAAGTCGCATTTGCACGGCGTATCTTTCTTCGCCGTGACCAATTAATGTACCGGATTTCGTGTCTTTGTTTTCTTCCCTTTTCTCTGTCCCGATGCTTTTTGTGTATTTGTAGGTCAAGGGCTCGTAGGCTAGCGTGTTGTCAACTTCAAAAATGATTTCCCATTTATCGTAAGGGAAACAATTCAGGACTTGCTCGGTAATGTCACAACATTTCATTTTAAGAGAGTTGATTCCAACGAGATCTTCATCTTAATAAAATAAATGAAATTAAAAAAAATCATAAACAGTTTAGTATAAATTTAGGCATGACATGAATTCAAAAAATATTATATTATAAATAAAATGGGTTTATTTAAAAATAATATTGTATCACAAACTAAATAATATTGAAATATGAATTTAAAAATTTAATATTATTTAGTTTGGGGTAATTTTAATTAGATTTTGTGATTACTCTCATCACTTTCGTAAACTTTTGAATTTTTAATCATAGTCCGCAATCCGCATATAGCTTGTCCCTTTTTGCAAATCTTAGGTTCAGTCCAAATCCCAAATCCTGACTCTGTATCTGGAGAAAAATGTCCTAATCCGCCAGAACAAAATAACCGAATGTTTGTAATTCCTGCATAATCATCACCATCGGCTATTGTGTCAATTTTCAGTTGAAATCCTTCAAAATAGCCTTCACAAAAATATGGATTTGTGGCCCATTTGCCTTCTTTGGCTACGCTGCTTCGAATTCTTGGGATTTTAGGCCCATCCCCTGCTTTTCCACAATATAATTCAATTCCGGAAATTCCATAATCATCACTATCTTCAGGTCCTTGAGATTTAATTCGAACACCTCGTGTATATTCTCCAGAACGGCAGAGTTCCCAAGGGCCCCATGCCCCAAGTGGCTTTTCTTTTGGAGCATGGAGAATTGAATTATCCTGATTTGACTCACTTATTGTTAGTGAAATACAAAAGAATAAGAAACTTGTGATTAAAATTTCTAATATATTTAAACAGCTCATATTAAGAAAATTAAATGAATTACTAACAAAATTTAATACATTTTAAATTATTTATAAATCCAACATATTATACAGAGGCTTATAGAGAATGTTTTTGATATTTAAACAAAATTAAATACAATCTGTCCAATTTCAACATTTATGTTTTAAAAATGTCAATTTTAATATAGTGTAAGTATATTAATCTTATTGATATTTAGAGTGTGAAACGCCTTTATATTATTCTATTTTTTCTATACGGAGTGTGCTTGTTAACACATAAAGTTAATTAGTTTATCTTAATCCTCAAAGGCTAAACTTACATAGCGTTTACGAATTTTTCACCCTTTCACTTTTCCGCATTAATTGATTAAGGAATAAGTTATGTATTAACCTGATCTAAACTTGTTTTGAGTGTCTTGGTGCTTCTGAGAATTCCTAACAGGCTTTATTTCTTTATCCAAGTTCGAATAAGAATGATGATGATGAGAATGGTTTCACTAGATGTGTATATGACTACTTTACAAGACCACTCATATTGTGTATAATTTTACAATGACAACCAGGCTAGCAATAGGAACGTTATGCATGCATTGGCACCTATTTGAGAAAAACTGGATTAAGAGATTTATGCTGAACATATCCTACACACATAGTGTTTGCTGAATAATAAAGAAAACAAATAACATAAATTTCAAACAAGTTATCTACTATTGGAATATATCTTATCTATTTTAAAAAAATATGTTTTACAGTAATATAATAACCATTATTTTTACTATATTGTGTTTTATCATAATAAATATTCTAAAATCTAAAATTTAATGTTTTTTAACCTTTAAATTTACGATGAATAGATAGTAAGAATTTTGATTTAATAATTTGAACCATTTAAAATTGTTATATGAAAATAAAGACGTAATTTGTATCATATAAACGGTTTTACTATCATAATATGTATGTATATTTTTGTTAACAAGCTAAAATATATATTTAGACTATAAATAGAAAATATTTTAAAACTATTCATTATTTGATAATTAATTCAAATGTTTTAATAATTACCTAATAAAATTAATGATTAGGTGATAATATTTAACGATATTTCAATTGATAAACAATTTGCAGTTATCTGGTCATTTTGCATAGAATTCCATGTCATTAAGCTTACTAGATTGACTCTTTGTAGCCTAAAATATAAGCGAAATTTTTCATAACTCGAAGTCCTTCATGATACATTGAAGCAAATGATTTCACCACTCTACTCAATCTAGCCAATTTTTTCCATTCGGTCGAGGCGGATTTGCGTCGTTTTTCATCTGGGTCATAGAACGTTCCATTTTGATAAAACTTTTCGGGGCGGTAAAAGAAATCTCCACAAATGCCAACAACTTGATAGCAAGCCACATAGTGTCCAGGAGCAACGGTGATTTCCACTATGGAACTTCTCACAGGAGCCCAAGTTTCAGACGAGGCAACTTCCCAATTGAACCCCGTTTCCTTTGACAATCTCAATCGCTGCGTTAAGAACAAATAAATAAGTTCACCGTTCTTATTACGATTATAAAATTTTCGACTTTTTGTGTCAAATTCAGATTCGAATAATTTGGGTCCTTTTTCTTCTTTTACATCATGATTTTCCTCGAATATTTTAGAGTTCAAAAATGTAGGAGGACGAGGATTTGAATTCTCGTTTGTCGAATTTGGTGTTGATGTTGTTAAAAGATTTGGAATAGCTGTCGTGCCAGAATTTTTTAACTTATTCTGAATAACGTATCTTTGGTGACCGTGTCCAATTATTGAGCCTGATTTGGTATCTTTTGTTCTTTCGATTCTTTCCATCCCAACTTTTTTAGTGTATTTGTATTTAAGAGGTTCATAGGCGAGAGAATTGTCAACTTCGAAAATCAATTCCCATGTGTCATAAGGGAAGCAGTCGGGTTCGGTGACTGGACAACATTGCATTTTTAATGAGTTGATTCCAACGAGATCTTCCCCTATAACATAACCATATTAAGATGATTTTGTTGGGTAGTAATTAAGATCATATAATTTATAATTTATTATAATTAAAAACAATTTATCAGAGATAATTTAAATTTACTGATAAAATATTTTAATAATTATTCACATAATTATTCACACTTGATAAAAATATAAATAATTATATTTTAATTATTTGATTTTACGTTCATTGTTGATTTTAAACTTTTTTGATTGTTTTATCATTGTTCGAATTCCACAGAGAACATGACCCTTTTGACAGATTTTAGGCTCAGTCCAAGTTCCAAACGCCGATTCTGTTTCAGGAGAAAAATGTCCAACTCCTCCTGAGCAAAATAATCGGATATTTGTAATTCCTGCGTAGTCATCTCCATCGGCTATTGTGTCAATCTTAAGTTGGAATCCTTCAAAATAGCCTTCGCAGAAATATGGATTTTCTGCCCATTCCCCTTCCTTTGCGACACTGCTTCGAATTTTGGGAATTTCTATTCCATCTCCAATTTTCCCACAATAAAGTTCAATCCCGGAAATCCCAAAATCATCAATATCTTCAGGACTTTGGGATTTCAATCTCACACCTCTCACAAATTCACCGGTTTTACAAAGTTCCCATGGGCCCCAAGCTCCAAGTGGTTTTTCTTTTGGAGCATGTAGAATTGTTGTGTGATTTATTGCTTCATTTATTTGAATAAAACTAAACACAAACATTAGCAATAAATTTTTGATGAAACTAAAATAATTCATCTTAATTAATTAAACACTGTCAAGAATTGTAGATAGCTAATATGACTAATAAAGTGGTTTCATAAATATATTTTTAAATTAATTCACGCTAATGAAATGTTATTGTTAACTCATCTGAATACAATGAAATAAACCTATATTCATTTCCCTTTCTTACACTTTGGTTTTTTAAAAGATCAAAAGATAAATTAGACCAAACTAAACTTGTTTTTGCGACATTCCATAGAAGTTTTCCAACTTGTTTTATATAGTTATATATCAATGGGATTAATTGTACATACGTATCATCACGCTGGTATATCGTCTTATATTAATAATTCTAGATTTAATTTTTTATTATTTTTATTAATTCTTTTTTTGATTATGTAGGGATATAGGTAGATATAAATAAATTGTGAATTGTGTTAATGAATACGCCAATATACAATATTAGTAAACTTCAACGGTGCATCCCTTTCAACTATGACTTTTAATGAAATCAAAAGGCCTATTTTAATTTGACAGTATTTCCATCAAAGAGTTTCCTTTCCTGTAGATGATCAATTAGATGATTTTAAACTTTTAGATTTATTTAAGAATAAAAAGCTTGACCTATAGTGTTACTTATATTTGTAATTTGTGTAAGTATAATAATTTACTATCATATGGCCCTGTAGTATATGGTTAAAAAGTATATGATTTTCTTTATAATTGAAATTGAAGCAGGGATCAGTTCATTTCATCTTACGTTATGATAAAGAAGAAAAGCCAAGAAACTATTTTTACCCCCTTCCAACTAACTAACTTGACTAAACTTGTAAATGTAAACTTGACTAACGAAATTTTTTATTTGTTAATTTAACATTGGTAAATCCATAATGATTTAATTCGGTTACCAATAGATAAGCTGAAGTTGTCATATTCCGAGTTATTCATTAAAAGGTTGATTCATAGAAGTTAAAATTCTAATTAACAAATAATGTTTATAAGAATGAAATTATTCCAACGGAAGTGGTTAAGTATTTTTTTTACTACTTTTGAATGTCAATTGTATATAATTCACAATAACTTTTTTGACTTATATAGAAATTGCATCATTGGATTTTTAACATTTTTAATATATAAAGGAAAAATATTTATTTCACCACGTTAGTGCTTAATTAAATTTTGAAGTGAAACTCTTAGATTGTTATTAAATTATTTAATAACAATCTCATTACAACATTTAAACATCTATAGTAAATATTAATTAAATAAAATTTATTTGTTAAATAGTTAATGCAATTTAATAACTAGATATGAATGCATTCATTAAAATAAATATTAAAATTTTATTCACAAGATTGAAAAAGAAAAATTGTGAATTTAATTAAAGTTAATTTAAAATCTAACAAATTAAATACCTTTTGTGTTCAAATAACAAATATCGTAAATAATGGAAAAATTAAGGAATCCCAAAGAAAAGTTAAATTCTATTTTAACTTCGTCTCAAAGGTCACTTAGAAATCTCATGTCAAAATTTTCTATTGAATCAAATCTTCAAAAACCCAAACAATCAGAAAACTCTCCAAATTCCTTCTTTTCAACTCGTTCTCTTTCTCAATCAACATTCTATTTATCATATGACGAAATTAATTATTCACAAGAAAGAGTTGTATCAATAGAATTTGAACAAGTTGCAGAGTTAAGCGATGAAATTACTGAAGAGCTAGACGAGCCTATGAAAAACAACAACGAGATTAAAGCAAAAGTTTTAGATATTGAAACAAATGAGAAATTCGCATCTTTTGACAAAGAAGTAAAGAATAATCTTGAAGATAAAACTACACAGACAGAATCAGTAGAAGCAGACCAACTTAAAACCAAACTGCCAAGAGTTAACAAAAATGAAGAATTTAAAAAGTCCCACCAAAAATCAAGCATTGAGAAAATTAAAAGAAACTTTTTTGTAGAGTCAAAAATAATCAACGAGAAAATGAAAAATAAATTTGAAGCCAAACCAGAACTTTCCAAAGGTCAACCTGAAACTCCAATTCTGAGAGCTGTAGAAAAGCCAAAAGAAAAAGAATTGGAAAAACACATATATTCAAGCCATACTTCTGAAAAGAGAATTAATGAAGCAATGGCAAAATTGAAAGATCTCACTAATGAAAACAATTTAGAAAAATGGTTAGAATCGATTAATGCAGAAGCGGAAAATGTAGAAGAAACTCGAAAAATTATAATTGCATTTATCCGAAGAGTTACTCTTGAAAATACTTGGGAAATGAAGCTTTTGAATAAATTTAAAGGTTAGTATAAGGTATGAAAATATAAGTATTAAATTTAATTGATAATACCGAATTATACGCATGATAAACTGTAATATTTTTTATTTTATTTTTAATCAATATTATTAGTATATTATGTTTATTGTTAGTTTAATGCAATGCATTATTATTTTAAATTAACATTTACACTTATTTAGAAAGCAGTTTGCCAACCCAAGTCGGGTTGACTGTTGGAGTTACCATCGCTTCAGCTATAATTGGATATGGTTCCTGGATGGCTTTTTCTCGTGGTAAAAAAACCTTTAATTTTCAAATAGATTTTGGGATCAATTTACTCAATTTTATATATCATAATTTATAGTGATGGGGTGAATGCGAATACGAATATTCGGTTCGGTTCGTTTCTTTTCAATTTTCACTATTCGTTAGTATTCGCCAAATATCTGGCAAATAATTCGTAGGCTAAATTTACAAAAATAAGACAAAAATGTATGAAAATGCCTGTTCAACATAGTATTTAGTTAGAATAAAAATTGGAAAAGAGGGAAATGAATCTCTATAAAAATTGTAATTAGATATCATTAAAGTTTCCTATCTCTAAATGATATGATTTTTCATAAATCACATGTTTAAAAATTTTCGAATTATTCGCCGAGTATTAGGCGAATAATTCGTATTCGGTCGTATAAAATCTCAACTATTCGTTATTCGACTAATATCTAAAAACCACTATTCGACCCATCACTAATAATTTACACATTTCATTATAAATCTTCTTACATGATAGTTGTTCCTCGCTTGGCTGGACGTACATATATATCAGAAGTTGGACTTGAGCTTTTTCACCAAAGACAAGAACCAGCTTATCATCTCCTCGAACAACATGCGGAGAATGCAAAATTTCTCTCATCTGCCTGGGCAAATCAATATATTCTCTGGAAATATATATGAATGGATTTTATAGGATTAATATTAATTAGAAAAAATTATTATGTAAAAAATATTTTCTTTTTATTAGTTTTAAGTTTTTAATTTAATAAAATGAAAAAATTTACAAGTTTTCCAAAAATATTATTAATAAACGCACAACAAAGTCAAATTCTCTTAATATCATTTTTTCGACATTTAATAAGTTATGTGAATTTTTATAATAAAATTGATGTTGATCTCATTTAAAACCAACGCGTTTCAGCATTAGCGCTACCGCGTTGCTTGCATTAAGATAGAAGCGTTCTGAATCCTGAACCTCACATTAAATATAAATATAGATCATATTTAACAAATATAAATAAACTATAATAGTAATAAAGGTTGTTTAATTTTTATAAATAACAAAACAATGGGTAAGATCTATTTTACTATTGACATAATTTAAAATTATTTTCACAAAATGGGTGCAGATAACTGAATATAATTTTTTATACTGATTGTTGGAAATTTTGTAAGGATTATGAAATATAAGTACATATCCTAAATTTAAATATATCATAAGATTATTATTATTATTTGAAAGGGTCATGTCTATTTTAGTTAAATGTTTAGTTAAATTTTTAATCCTTATACTCACTCAATATGTTGCTTGGTAAGTATGGTAAGAAGTAAGCCAATATCTTTCATTTAGTGTCAGTCATAATTGGATTTTTATTCTTTTACATGATCATTTCTACAATTATCTACTGACGGTGATTTTTAAGCTTAAATTACAATAATATTTAATATTATGATTCTAATTATTAAATTAATAACTCAATTGACATTTTCAAATGTAGAATTTTTGAAGAAAAAAGATATTACTATAATAATACAAATCAAATATACTTTATGTAAACATATTTGATCTAACCTTATTATAAATGAGTCAGTACTTCAACTTATTCAATTAAGTAAAAATTTCCAACTTGTGATTTTGCGATATTAATCGATAAAAAAACAATTCATCAAATTTACTTTGTAATATACTTATAATATACTAATAATAGACTTATTTCAATAATTTAAGTATCTCCATGTAAATATTTTAGTATCCATGAAAGAAATTTTTTTTATACTGTAATTTCTTTCAAACATTTATTCATTTGCCACTCTCTCACTGACATACAAATTTGATAAATACCTCTGAAACGATAAGAATATTGAGTTATAAATGCGATTTTACCATTCCAGGCCTCAGCTTGATTTCGATCTAAATGAACATTTAGGGGCATATTAAAACTTTCCTTTATTTTATCTCGAAAATTCCGTTTTAAGGTGATAAATAAAGTAACATTTTAAATCAAAGACTACCACGCACAGCCTTAAAGGATTTTCTGTGGAGTGAAATTGAAGCACAAGTTTTATAATTAAACTTATCCCAATGTCCAAATTTGTCTAATATATACTTAATTTTAATTACCAAATTACCACTCGTCACTTCTTTATTAAAGATAATAATTAAATATGCAAAGGTCATTTAATGATTTCTTTTAATATCTTAATTAACAATTTTTTGATAAATTTAATAAAAAGCAATTTAACGGGATAGATCAAAATTTTTTAATTTATTAATTAAATAATTAATTATTTCAGAATTTCGCAATTTTACTAAGAATGGTCGAGACAGTGTGCATTGACGCCAATGAGGAATTTGTCAAACTTCTTCATACAATGACAATGTTTGAAGAACCGGACGAAAATGTTCCACAAGAGACCCCCGATCTCATTCACTTGAAAGAAGCATTAAAAATTCACGTATCTTATTTTCGATGGATCTCAAGACAATTCCTCACACCAGTAATTGCCAATAGAACTTTTATCAAAACAAGAAAAAAGTTCAGCAACGAAAAAATAATCGCAGCCAAAGACGAAACATTAAAATTCCGAACTTTCAAAACAATTTCAGATTTGTCAATCCTTGCTTTTTTGAGCACTTATTTTAAAAGGTTCGAAGAGGCCGAGGAATTTCTTAATGTCACGCTCGAGCACATTGACCACGCAATTAAAGAAGGATTCTTAAATGAAGAACACGCCCTTGGAATTCAATATGTATTGAAAGGAGTTGGATTTTATCTCCAGTATTCTGGTCATGAAATTACTGGATCTCATAAGGAATTCTTTCGATATGTTAATGAAGAGTCGAGTAATGTTGAATCTCTTAGCGAAAAATCTCTTGGTGTTGTATTCGGGACGAAAGCGTACTTTTATGGGAAATTAAGAATTCATGAATTTTTAGGTCCAAAATTTCCAGCTTTAAACAGAGTAAGATATTAAAAATTATTATCTAATAGGCCTTTCAGTATTATTGGACAATTTCAATTAATTTTTGATTGCTCTTATAGGTTACTGTTTAAAAATACTATGTCTAAATACATGTAAAATAATAATATGATCTTATTATATTTTACCTACCTAATTTATTTATAGGCAATTCATTTCGATCCTGATTTCAACGAATGGCATTTAATGCTCTATCGATTACGTCGTTATAGCAGAAAACACTTTTATGAGAGAAGAACTCCGTTGGAGAAGAAAGAAGTTGATGAAATGTTAAGATCTCTTGAATTGGCTCCGGACAACGTCCCTTGTCTTCTCGCTCAACTCCTCTGCTTAGCTGATCAACATTCAATGAAATATTGGTATTCACACAAGCCTATCGATGGACAAAACGACGAATTGGTTCTAGGAACCCTTGTATTCAAAACAAATGAAGAGATTGCTCAATTTTATAAGAAACAATCCAAGTAAGTTTTACATTTTTTACATTAATAAGTTAGTTTTAAGCCAAGCTATTATTTAAAATTTTCATAACATAGCTAAATCAATCTATGTCTAGTTACATAGTTATTGGTTAAAATTAGCATAGAATGACAAAGTTTGAACTTAAAATACACGTGACAAATCTTTGCACGTATGCAATATTCTCATGGATATTTTTTAATTCTTTATTTGACTTTTTTAGAATAATTATACAAAATGGATATTCAATTCTTCGTCCAAGTCATGTAAGAGCTCTAATACTTCTCTTTGCTTTGAGTCTTCCAAATGACCTTCAAGATTTTGCGTATGCCAGGGAAATCCTGGAAAAATGTTATCAAGTTCATCCAAGCTCAAGAACGATGGAAACAAGTCTCGGATTTTGGTACATTGGAGCACCAGTAAGAATTATCATTTTATATTTTTTCACTATAACTAACTATTTTCTATGTCAGTTAAAAATTTATTATTTATTTAAATGTATTTCTTTAAAATTATTTCTAAATCATAATACAATTTGATATGTCTTTAATTAGATGGGAATGGGGAGAGATTTTCAAAAGGCCAAACTGCATCTTTTAAAAGCCCTGGAAATGGACCCAAAGCATTTCACAACCCGAACCGAACTTTTACGTCTTTTGCTTAACGATCCATTAGCCAATGAAACGGAATTCAATGAACTTTACAAAAGTTCAATCAAAGTTGAGACAATGCAGCTGGATCAAATTGCAAAATTTCTTTTTCTAAATGGACTCTTTTTATTTGCTTTGGGTCATCTGAGGGAAACGATGGAGGCTTGGATTATGAGTTTTAATCTTCACGCTCAATTGAATACACTTGACTTCCATGTACTATTTTTATTTTATACTCTCGCTCTCTTTTATGCTCTTAATATAGTATAAATTTAGAAAATATGTTTTAATTTTTTGTTTGTTAAAAAGTTATTTTATTCTTATTACAATTATTTCCTTAAAGTGATAGATTTTTTTAATACTTCCAGGATATAAAACGTTGTAATTTCCGGTTTGCTTGGCCAACTACGAGAGATTTGAAAGGATGCATGAATGCGCTGAGCGTTTGGCGAATTGCTGAATGCTTTAAAGATTTTCGTAATTGGGAGGATCTGAGTGAAGAAATGAAAAATGATTTCGAGAAAGTTGATGAGCTTATTAAGAAAGCTATCGAGACACAAGAAGAAAAGATTGAAAACGATGAAAATGAATAAACAAGAATAACTTCCCAAGTTTCGTGGACGAGGAGATCAAAGTAACAACAGGCCAAGCGGACCCAGTGACGAAGACGATAATTGGCAAATGAGACAACCCTCTCAAGCATTTGAACATGTTGAACAGTATCCACAGCATTCTCGTGAAAAGTATCGAAATAGTTTCAATCTGAATCAGAGGAAGAAAATTGGCGTATCTGAATAAATGAAAAAGTACTCGAACCGTTTACTGATATTTAAACTTTATTTAATTTAATGATAAGTTGTAAACTTGTGAATTACAAAATAAGGAAATAGGTAAGTTATAAGTTTAAAATCATTTACACTTCCCATAAAATATCTTTTTCCTCTTTATTAACTTATGTTTAAGAATGTATTCAAATATGCCTTCCTTTTTATCAATTGATTTATAATAAATATATACCTGTGTATTAAATATTTCACTATAAACTCCTGGTAAATTTTTTATTGTATGTAATCAATAAATTTTAAATTAATAAATTTTTAGCTTGAAGTGTTGTTTAGTTTCTTCATAATCATCATATTTACCTTGTATAAAAAAACAATCATACTTTAGTATATTTGATTGACCTTACATTTATAAAAATAATTAATGAAATGATTTTATTATTAAGAAAAGAAAGAAATAATGAAATTTAAATTAACTCCAAACTTAACAATTGATGATGTCGTGTCTTTCATTTTCATTCCCATTAACTATTAGCATTTTATAAAATGTATTGAGAAATTAATTATAGATTGAAAATAATAATTTTATTAAATTCCAATGAAAGTGATAAGATCCACATATAAATATATTTATTCATATCAAGTTATCTATTCTATTCCATTCAATTTGTACGGATATTATTAATTAGAATTACAAAAAAGTATTGCAAACACTATTGACATTTGGTAAAAATAATTAAATAATTCCCATTAAAATTTTAATTGTCTCTAAAAATTAATACATATTATATTAATATATTGTAATAAGTTGAATGAACTACTTACTTATATCATTAAAATTTATAAATTAGGTAAACAATGTTATCAATATTTGTTAAAAATTGATAACTGGATGGAAATAATTGAAGAGCAGTAGATTGCAGTAAATGACTAGAAGGAAAGAAAAAGAAAATCGGTTTTCCTATTCGTTTTTCCGTTTACAGATGATTAAAATCAGAAATCAGAAATGAGAAACTCCAGATAAAAAGTACTTTATTGAAAATACCTAAACTTAACTACATTATAATTTAAGTTTGAATTAAAAATAAGATTATAATTAAAAATATAATAAGATCATATAATTAATTGAGGATGAGATAGCAACCAATCTCCTTTTTTATGAAATTAAGATGCTCTTAGAGTTAATTTTAAGTATTTTTCCTTAAGAAATTAACCACATTTTTATATTTTGAGGTTTTAACAAAGATAAGATTATTATATAAATTGAGGATTTTAAATGGGATATTTGACTATCAACACAATAGATTAAAATGATTAAAGTTCGACTTTTCATCATTTCCTTGCTCTTAACAATAGTAAGCTCTGCCATAATCAAAGATCAACAGGAATCTCAAGATGAGGACGGAGAAATCGACTCCGCTGAAAATTCTGGCAAGGTAAACAATCAAATTAGAAAACATATAATTATAATTACATTTACTATTTACGATTCAAACATCAGCTATAGTCAGCTAATGTATACTTATGTATTTTAATTAATTGCTATTAAGGATGAAAGTACGGATGTGGACGAAGATGGAAACAGCGAGGAATGGGC
The DNA here is from genome assembly GCA_009869795.1 of Neelides sp. FZ-2019. NCBI lineage: Eukaryota > Metazoa > Arthropoda > Collembola > Neelipleona > Neelidae > Neelides > Neelides sp. FZ-2019. The sequence goes on along the minus strand of VJMY01001118.1, from coordinate 102 downwards.
TAAAGACAGTGAATTCAATGAAGATGAAATTGAAAGGAAAGTTCGACAAGCCAAATTCAAAAGTATTAAAACAAATTGTTAACAGAATTGCATTATTAATAA
>VJMY01001117.1:0-19252 GCA_009869795.1 Neelides sp. FZ-2019 | reverse complement strand
CCATTGAGGCATTAAGGAACAAAATGGCAATGTCGTTTTGAAAAGTTCTTGGATCATATTTCGGGTGAATGACAACTTGGGAGACACGATGTTCTTCAGGTTTGAATGGCTCGGCCGACGTGGCTAAATCCCATTCACCAACACGAATCTTCAAGTCAGTTCCACTAATCGAAATAATTAGTTCTTTTAATTTCTATATTTATTAAATTAATCATATTCTATCATTCATTAATTTCATTAATTACATAAAAAATTAACTTAAAAGCATAGTTTTTTCTATCGGTTTAATATTGCATGATATATATACCAAAAAACAATTTATTAATTAAAAATAATTAAAACTGGGTTTAAAATCAAGCTGATTGGATTTATTTAATTACGCATAGGATGCAATGTTCCTCGCAGTTGTGATCACGACTTTCCAAGAAATGATGGTTCCAATACCAAATATGTATTGATTATTCGTATCCATGACAAGGGCAGTCCAAGGGTAATCTCCGAAGTTGGACTATTAAAATCATTTAATAAATTAAATAATATATTAATTCAAAAATACAAAATTTAAATTCAGCGAATTTAAAGAATAAAATGAAATATCTAATCGACCTCTCCAAAATTTGGAAGAGGATTGAAATAAGGAAAATTTGCAGGAACTCCACAACCAGGACCGTTTGTTCTGCAACACATAATTTCATCCCTGTTTTTGCAATTGGCCTATTAAAAGTAAAAAAAAACATTGAAAAATCAAATGCAAATTATTGAGGCATTTTACAACCATAATTAATAAAATACATATATTTAAAATCTGATTTACTTTTATTATAACGTAAATACTTACTAAATACGAGTAGTATGAGAAAATCCATCATTAAATAAAAAATAAGAAATAATTATGGTAATTAATACTTACAGTGTTGACAGCTCTTGGGTTAGGTTCTTTGGATTTTTCTTGCGGTCCGCAGTAATAGCGCGGAACGCAGCGACAATACCCAGGCGTGTAACCCGTGGACAAATCAACGGAATTTTTATAAACGAATTTCGTTCCGGGTTTTTTGAATTCAACTTTCACTTCGTCGTCGTTCGTTTCACCGTCATCGGTTGATTCTTTTATTTAAGCAAATCATTATAATATAGTAATTACTATAGTAAATTAAATCAATTTAATTGATAAATAAATCATGACTTTTAGATTGTTTATTAAACACATTTAACAAAATTAAATACATGCAAGTCAATCAATTAATTATTTTTAAGAATACTTATGTTCAAAGTAATTGGAATTTAGAATAGAAAGTTTTAACTTGCTTTAAGAAATAATAATGATTAAGAATTAAATTAAATAATTAAACCTTCTGTTTGAATCGTTGTGGTTTCAAAGGATTCATTGGGAGAAATTGGAATTTCCTTGTCTGAGCTATTCGTCCTGACCCAATGAGCCGCTTTGATTTCTTCTGAATTAATATAAGTTAATAAAAATGAGGAAAGGAGTAAAAAACTAAAAAACCTCATTGTTATATAATAAATTCACAAGATATTATATTTATAGTCTATTTGAAATTAAGTGACAATTGTTTAAAAATTGTTTATATGCGGAAAGAAATGTAAGCAAATGATAATAGATTTTAATTCGGCAGAGGTGAACGAGCTAATTGTGAAATGAAACTCGTTTGAATCTTCCAATGCGGTGACATTTTTTATAGTCCAACAACCTTTGCCTTTGACAGCACGAACCGGTTAGAAACATTAAACATTGCTAATTGTAAGTATAATAAAACATTGCTAATGAAATAAATGTAGATTTGTGCTTAGAATGAGAGAAGTTAACATTTCTTGCTTTATGTTATCCAAATAACCAAGAATCATAAACTTTAATATGAGTTTATTAAAATGCTTAATTATTTAATAATATCGATATCCTTGTGTCAATTTTTGCATTTGTTGTCTCATTCTATAACCAATGGTTAATTAATTAAAATTAACTTTCTAAACATGGTTATGATAGTTTGATAAACACGCCGTGCATATAATGATAAGTCATTTAGCAAAAGTTCTGTGTATTTGAAGGCGATGGGAAATTGTGAAATTCATATGGTAAAAACTGGAATCACCATCAAAAATTCACATTTCAAAATTTCACATGTTAAAAATTTCACTTCAAATAGTTTCGCTTCAAAAAGTTTCACTTCGAATTGTTTCATTTTTAATAGTTTCACCTAGTCAATAATTTCACTTATTTAAAAAAAATTAATATGAGGGAACACTTACCGATAATAATTATGACATGTTAGTGGTAGTTTGAAAATTACTTCGTCTTGAAGTTGATTCATATGTAAAACAACAATGCTGTGAGATGTTTATTTTGAAGTGATTGACGATTCATTTATTTGCTCCACAGAAAACTTTGCTTTAATTTTAGTTCTGTCTGGAATGTGATTGTGATCATTGGCAGACTTGCGAACACCAAAATTTTCATTTGTGTGAATGAAATATATTTACCACATATATTAAAAATAAAAAATAAGTGAGACTATTGATAGGTGAAACTATTAAAAGTGAAATAATTCGAAGCGAAACTTTTTGAAGCGAAATTTTTTTAAGTGAAATTTTGACGGGATACATAAAAGCTACTACATTAAACTTTAGTTACGTTTACTTACGTTGACAACAATGAATTATTAGCATATTATTCACTTTTCTACTCTTGCTATCTTCATTAAGTTGTAACTGTTAATTCTTTTGATAAAGTTCAAAATAATAAGTATCATGTGAAGGACTATAATTTTGAAATTAAAGAATCAAATATTATTCCAAAAAATATATAGCATTGAAAATAACAATTATGATTAATAATTTTAATGTACAAAATCTCAACGAAAATAAAACATTATTTTAGTTTCATCATTTTTGGCTTCATTAGTAGACAAAAAAGAACAAAATGCAAAATATCATAAATGATAATCTTAAAAAACATCATGCTTTTAAAATATTTTCCAAATAATAAACAAATAATGACAGACCAAGAACTGTTAAAAATACCAAATACATTTTATTTTGTAATGTTTCATACATGATTTTATTCTATGAGTTTTTTTGTTTTTACATACCCTAAAAAATATTGCATTAATAAACAAACTTATTTTGAGTCAAATTATAAATTTAGTAGCTATGTTACCCTACAACTTAATTCACATCGCATTCTTAAATTGGAAAATTTTCTTATACCAATTCTGGAATCAGGAATTTATGTTATGTGGGAACAGGGTTTTGAAAAAACTGTAATAATAGTTAGTGATACTCCTATGACTGATTGAGCTTATTGGAAATACAGAAAATAGAACCGAAAAAATTATGAAATCACACATTTAAAAGTTGGAATAAACCAATGGCAACTTACGAACCAGAACAAATGATTGTAGGGAAAATGCTACCTTTTTTAATTGTACACATCACTTTATTAATGTTCTCTTTTATTGTATGTTATGTTAAAATTATCATTTGAAAAAAATTTAAGTAAAATTGTTGCTACTTTTTATAATATTGTGAATATATCCTTACCGTGAAAAAGAAACCTACATAAGAATTTAGAAATACAATTAAGTTTAAGATTGATTTATTTCAAATTATTAACGTTTGAATTATGTAAATTATAATTTTTACTTAACATTTTTAATAAAATTAACCATTGCTACATTTTCTATTTAAATTCACAAAACGCAATAACTATTATTTATATGGATATTAATTTAGGAAAATAATTTCATCATTATAAAATAAGAAATCACATTAAACGAATGTTAATAAATCTGTAAATGTAAATTAGTCATTGACAACTGTTTACTATTGAGATAGTTGAAGATAAAAAGCTGAAGAAATAAGCGCGAGGGGAAGAAAGCTGAACATTCCAACAATTGAATTCCCATTGTTGCAAATTCCAAATTGTTCTATTCGACTATTTCGATTTCTTCTCTCACAAACCAATCCAGCTTTGCACATGATTTGCCCTCTGTCCGTTTGGGGCATAAGATCGCAGAATGAATTTTGCTCGGCTACACAAATTTCATGTTTTTGACTCCATTGGGTGTTCAATTGGCCAGGGGAAGTCAATTGGGAAATTCCTCTAAAACATTGACAGCGAGCGTTGACGCAGATCAAATGTGTGTATCTCTCGTCACACAATTTAAGATTGTTGTCACATGGGGAACCAGGCGCGGTGGCGATGGTCGTTGTTTGCTGATCTTCTTGAAATTCAACTTGCCCGCTTGCAATGCCAAATGTTAGCAAAATCAATAAAAGTTTCTTCATCTTCTCACAAGATCCTATAATTTCTATTAAAATTGTCATTATAAATTAAAATTGTTTATTTAAAAATATATATATGTATAAATATGGAAATGAATTTTTTAATGAAATTTTATAAAATTGTTTTATTAGTCATAATCTCGCATGTTTAAATCAAAAAATTTAAATTCAATCAATAAACTTTAAGTAAGCGGAATTTCTAAATATTTTATTAATTTAAGTTGAATGATTTAAACATTTAATATTTTAATCAATATTTTAATAAAATTCTAATTATTATATTCTAATTAAATTTCACAAATTTAGTTTTACCTTTTCATGAAATAAAATAAAATTTTCGATAGTCTCCAATTGTTTAAAAGGACTTTAAAATTGAAGTGATGTTATAAGTGAGAGATCTCAGAGCAGATGAAGATCAAATGAACCTCAGCTTGAATGACTAACCGACTTTAATGATGCTAATTTAATGAGCCAAGGAAGGATGTGATGCAAATGTGCGAAACCTTCATGTTCTTACAACCGTGTTTACTAATATTACAAAACTCCTCCTATAAACCACTACACAGATACATTTAACATTTCACTTGAACTACTAACATTACACTTCAGTGTAGATTAATAGAATAGCTTCCACTCCAACATTTACGAGTTCTTCAAAGGGAGAATATTCGAGTCCGCTTTTATCGGACGTGCTAATGTTTTAATCAAAGAAACACCCAAAATGGCAGATGAAATCACTTCAATATTGCAACACTCTAAATAAAGCAATTAATCTCCTTTTTATCTTTTATTCCTTTATGAACCCTTTGGCATAGCGAATTCGCCATCATAATGAATGAATCATAATATACTTAAAAAATCAGAATGTATAACAGCTATATAGCTATACACATTTAAATTGAGGCTTTATAGATAAGTATATGATAATGCAATATATGCATTTATCTTAAATTTATTTATTAACAAGTGTCTAATACTAACTATCTAGAAAAATGCAAAATGTAATCTCAATATTATAAGTTATGTTAATTTTGTCTTTTTAATATTTCACTACATATATTAAATTGAAAGAATAATTAATTAATGTATCTAGTTATGAGTTTTTAAGTGAACTATAGAATTTTCAATGCTAAATCTATTTAATGAATAATACCGACTCATGTTTGAATTATTAATTAGCGTTTTTCTTCTTTAATTAAAGTTAAATATTTTACATAACATAAAAAGATGCGCGTCAAGGAATGAAAATTACATTTAATGCGTGTAAATAAAAAGTCCTTTTTCACACTTTGATTATTTTATTAGGATGAAAATGAAACGTTAATTAATTTGGCCGCCGTTGAATCCAATCTTTGATTTGAGGCAAATTGAAGAAACTTTCTCGCATTTTGACCAAATGAGGAAATTGGGTTCTCTCGTCAAATGGGAATTTCATTCCTGTTTCGTTCTTAGTGTAATGCGCCACGTAAATGTCAGCCAGCGAGAGGGAATTCCCAACAAGGAATTCACCGCCGTTCTCAACCAAATTCGCCTCAATGACTCCGAAGAAGTTTGGAATGGTTTTTGAAAGCATTTCAGTCAAAAAACTTTTCTTCTCTTCGTCATTTTCACAACGCATGATGGCTATATAATCTAATAGAATTAAATAGTATTTAAATTGTTAAAACCTTAATTTGTAAATCTTAATTTGAAATTAACCGTCTTTTAACATATTTAACTTGTACTAAATAATGCTCAATAACGTCAAATACTTGAAACGTTAAATCCTAAATGAAATTATATATAATTTCTTATTTAATTGCTATTGTGTATTTTTTCAAACCTTTTGTTAATTGTTAAAATATTAATTAAGTAGGTAAATAATCAAGCTTAATCAAAAATTTAAAAAAATGATTCAATTAACTAGAAGTCAAGTCTCTTGTGGCGTCAACGAATTCGTCAATTTTTGCACTCTCTACTTCATTTTTTCCCCAAAACCCGAATTTTCTTGCCAGGAATCTCGAAATTGCAGCGGACTGGGACAAACGCACATTTGAGAATTCAAGGACAGGAATCGTTCCCCAAGGATATTCTGATCATTCAAAAGAAATTGTTGAATTGATCAATCTCATAGTTTATTTGACCAAAGGAATAATGTTTACTCAATTCTTTCTGTCTACCAGGCAAATCAAGTGCTAATGAAAACTCCACTATAGTAAAAGTATTACACACTTTGCATATTTCAGCTTATATTATTTTTGTGAATTTTACGAGCTTTGACTTCCGGCCTTAAAAGCGGCCATAAATCGTCTTTAGGAAGCCGAACGTCTTCGTAGTCAACTTGAGCAAGGGCGAAAAGATAGCGAATTGGCTCAGCCAAACCCATTGTATTAAAATATGTCAACTTGTATTGAGTCATTTTTTTATTCTTTAATTATAACTATTTAAATCTTACTATTAGTGAGTCAAATTAAAAGCTTAAAATTATTAAATAACTATTTAATTGTTAATTTTTGTCAAATATTATTTATTGATGGCGTAAAATGTGACCAAACACTTCAATGTTTAATATACAAATAATAGAAACAAAAAATTAAACAAAAAGGACTTTCAATCCTTGTAAAGTAAATGAGAATATCAAAATGAACCATGAGATAAAGAGATGAGCGTTTTTATGCAATCAGAGAAACATTTTACACGAATATCAGTCTATCTAAAATGAAAGATAAGGCGTTTTTTATCAATTGTATCATTAAAAAATTGTCAAGAAAGAATTCCACCATGTAACAAGTCAATTTATTCAATGACTAATAATGTAGTTTATAATAATTGCAGACTTAATTATTCACACTTAAAAATTCCCTAATTTTAATCATTTACATGTTCATCTTGTTATATGTATACCTTTTATATTGTTATCTATGATCGAAATTTAATATTTTAATTTTAGCCATCACTTGATTAGCCTTAATTTATTACACTAAATAATCAATGAGACACTGAATTATTTGTTTACTTCTTCAAGTGTCTAATATTGTATACTCTAGTCTTATGTTACTAACTTGAACAGACAGCATTGTATTGTAAAGTATTGTAAAAGGGGAAAATTGTTAAATATTTCAATCTAATTAATAAGTATTTTCTAATTAATTATTCCCTTAATAGACATAATTCATGTAAATCAATAATTATTCAAGTTGTTTTCAATTGTCCAAGAATGTTTGTTCAAAAAAGTAAATCAACAACTTGATTAAAATGTGAATTACTTAAAATTAATAAATTTTCATTTCCCCGTCCCAATGAGCGCCTCGTCCATCAAGTCGTCGTCAATGGCATAAGGACTTGCATGGGAGGAATGCGGCGAGTGGACGAGCAAGGGACTTCGGAGCAACGCGGGACTCCCAGGCGGGAGCATCGGCGCCGGCGAGTGGACGATGTGCAAACTCAAAATGGCCTCGCCCTTCCCGCCAAGCTCCTCCTCCATCTTCTCCCCAATGGGGGCCGGCGGGGGAGGCGGCGGCATTTCTTCCTTCTTTTTCTCAATTTCCCCGCTTTCCTCCTCTCCTTCCCCTTCTTTCTCCTTACGCTTCTCCGTCTTTTCACCTTCAACTTCATTCCCACTTGGTTTCATTTCCTCACTTTTCCCATCATCCTTCTTCTCAACTTCCTTCGGAGTTTCACTTTTCTTTTCTTCAGAGTCTAAACCTCGCGAAACCGAGTCTAAACCTCTCGGAAGAGTGTCTAAACCTCGCGAAACTGAATCTGAAGCTCTCGAAACAGTGTCTAAAGCTCGCGACGAACGTTTTTGCTCTGAACTTGGCGGGGGATTTTGAATCAACTGTTGACTCTGCTTCTGTGAGTCTTCAGATAGATCCATTGAAATTGAAGGTTCTGGAATTGGAATTGAAGCTGCTGAAGAACCAACTGAACTTCCAACTGAAGAAGAAACAGAAGAAGCAACAAAAGACGCAACAGAAGCAGAGGAAATCAAAGGCGGAAGTTCTTCAGGTTCCTTCACATCTGTCGGGATCATCATCGGCGGTGGGAGTTTCGTAAGTTCAATTTCCATTGGAAGTTGATCAGGAGATTCAGGGGAAATCGTGGTTTCTTTCTCAACCTCAGCTTTCTCACTTTCCTCCCATTTCTTTTCTCTATCTTCTTTGTTCGTTGGAGTCGATGGAATTTCTTTAGAAACTCCTGAAGAAACGGATGAAATTCCTGCAGAAACGGAAGAATTTCCTGCTGTTGTAGTGGATTGAAAGAACGAAGAAACCGCCGGCTCTTCATTCCCCTTTTCTCCTATTGGAGCCAAATCGATTTTCCGCATTTCGAAAATCCCTTGGGAGCTATTGGAGGACTCAGGTGGACTTTCTTTGTTCATCGTTGTCGCAGTACTTAGGTTCATTGGCCCAGAATCCGATCTTTCAGAATAATTGAGCGAGGAAGTGGAGGAATTCGTGGTTTCTTCTTCTAGGATCGGCGGCGCTTGTTCGCCGTCCCCGAGGTTGCTATTGTTGGACGTGTGAGGTCCTTCGAGGTCAAGGGTAGGCGGCGTGTCCGTGTCGCTCTTCTCCTTCTCGAAACTCTTCTCGAAGCTCTTCTCTGTCGACGAGGGGAGATTCGAACTTGAGCGAGATTTCTTAGGGATTTGGAAATTAGGGTCGAACTTTGGCCCATCGAACCCGCCACTTTCCAAACTCCGCACAGAGCCCGGCATGAAAAGCTTCTTGGTCAAATCCAACTCGGCCTCTTTGGCTTTGCCAACCAGCAACTTATTGCTCTTTCCATTCCCGCTAGAATTATTTGATTTCTTGGACAAGGGCACAGGCGCCGACGCCCCTGCGTTCCCGCCGCTCGACTTGCTCATCCCGCTATTGGCCGGTGACCCGGGCAATTTGGCCCCACTATTATTCCCGCCACTATTTGACCCAACTTGACCTTGCTTGCTCTTCGAGCTCATTGCCTTTAACCCCTTCATCATCTTCTCCTTAGCCTTTTGCTTGTTCAGGGTCAACTTGAGTCCTTGGCCCCGATTCACGGTGTATTCCTGCCCATCCTTATTTCCCCCTGCGGAACCCTGCGAACTTTGACCCGATTGCGAATTCCCGCTCGTTCCCGGCGCCTTCTTTTGAACATCCGACGTAATGGAGCTCGACGCTTTCAAATAATCCGCCTGGCGCATTTCGCTCTTTCCATTCCCGTTCCCATTCCCGCCAGCAACAATTCCCTCCATCCCCGGCGGCACCGTGTGCTGACTCTTCAGCTTGTCGATGATCGACGCCAATCCGCCCATCTTTTTCTTCTGCGGCCCAGGCGAGGCGTTCCCCCCACTTGCGCTCCCATTCCCACTGCTGCTCCCGCTACTGCTCGTGCTCCCGCTCCCAGATTTCAAACTCAAGGCGCCCTCAGACTTCAAGTTCAAATTCAAATTGAGTCCAAGTGCCGCCACAGCTGCGGCCGTCGTGCTCATCCCGCTCAAAGCACTCAACGATGGAATCGTCAAGTTCTCCGGCAAATTCCCACCGCTCATGTTTTTCAAATTTGGCAAAAAAGACGGCGGAAGATTCTTCCCCAGTTTCCCGCTCTTCTTCACCTTAGTCTTTTGGGCAGAAGACGGGGAATGCGAGACGCTTTTTAAAGACGAAATCGAAGGTTTCCCACCGCTCGTCACTTTGCTCGGCGTCGGGCTCGACTTCCCCGTGGCAGAAGAAGATCTCGGCCCATGCAAATTCCCCGTTGGACTTTTGCTCTTCATCAGCCCCGACAAATTGAAATTAGCCAATTGCTGTTTCACCCCCAAACTCTTCATCTTCTCAATGGACACGAACTGAGAATTTGGGAAATTGAGTTTGCTCTGCTTGGCCTCCGGCCCTTCTTCCCCTTGTTGACCTCCCTGGCCTTGAGTCTGACCCTGTTGACCCTGCAGGAAAGACATGGCCTTTCTCTTCCGCTCCTTCAACACTTGTTTCTTCTTCAGCTCCTTCAACTCCTCTTCCTGTTGGAGCTGCGTGAAGGTTTTCTTCTCCTTTTTGATTTTCCCGGTTCCCACGATCCCGCCGCCCCCACCTGACATCTCTGCAGAGGTCATAATCCCCATCATCGGCTTCGTTGACGGAACCGTCGTCACAGTGATGGAATTTGGAATGTTCAGAGGATTCGACGGATTCGGCAACGGAATTATTTCAATGCCGGGGCGCATCGCAGCTAATAAGGAATTCACCGCGGTTGAACTCAAATTATTCCCAGAACTCACAGGCGTAATGCTCAAACTAGGTGGGGTCACCAGGGGCTTAAAGTCCGTCGACGACTCGGCCGACGAAGGCCCTTGGGTCAACAGCGAATTCATGTTCTGCTCCTCCGTACCTGAATCAAGCGAAATTGACCTCTTCGGCGGCGGCGGGAAATTCAAATGAAGATTTGCCTTTTTCTTTTTCTTGATCAAACTCATTCCTTCTTCCAAGTCCATTCCTTCCTCGCCCTCGTGGTGGCCAAGCGATTGACCAGAGCTCATCTGCCCAAAACTCGTCAACAACTTGGTCGCATACATAGAACTCTCGTTCCCTTGCATCAAATTCGCTGAAGAAACACTCGGGGTCACCGGTGTAATGTCAATATTCCACCTTTGATCTCCTTCATTGGACATTTGCTGTTGCATTTGACCCTGTTGGGTCAACTGCTGGGTCAACTGTTGAGTCAACTGTTGCTGGCTCAGCTGTTGCTGCTGGGCCAAATTGGACGTATTAGAAACGGCCAAGCCGAGCTCAGACATGAGAAGCCCAATAGCCGTGTTCGGCGTTCCCGCCCTCGACGACTCGTCCGACATGTCCGAACCTTCACTCGGCCGCCGTTTGGGACTTTTGGTCGGGAATGCCCGGGCCGGGGATTTGTTCGGGCTCTGGAGTCGGACTCGGGCGCGGGATAATGTTCACATTTGGCATTTGAATATTGTCCGACCCGCGTCTTTTCTTCGTTCCTTTCTTCCCACGTTGATTCCCAACAGAGTCCAACAATCCCATGAGCATCGACGACGGTTTCCCGCCGGAGCCGCTCTGCTGGCGAATTTGCTCCAACATGTTCATTTGCAAAGCCATGTTCTGCGACGCTGCGGAGGTCAAACTAGGCAAATTTTGCAAATTCGGGATTGAAGGGAATGCCGGGAAATTTGAAGAGCCCGGGAAAAAGAGCGGGTTCATTTGATTCATGTTGGTCATGTAGGAAGACAATAGTTCCATTGAGGCAGCGAGGTTTTGCGAGCTCATTTGGGAACTCATGGGCGACTGGATGGGGAAAGTCGAGGGGAAATTTGGGGTTGACGGGGCGGACAAGGGCGTTGGGGCGCGGCGACTTGAACTCGTCGGCATCTCAATTTCCCTTTTGATTTCCAATGGTGGAATCAACGGAGGCGCAGCGCCAACGTTGTTCATCACGACCATCCCTTTAATGTGCGAGGACGAGGATTGAAGACGTTCGGACTCAAACCCACAGGAAATGTCAGAGGAGTTCTGTGAAGAAAAAAGATTGTTATTCAGGCTCAATGACTTAAAACTTTAAAATAAATTACTATACTCTTAATAAAATTAATTTAGCCTAATACAAATTAAAAATTTGATTTAATAAAATTAAATAAATGATTTAGCGCCAAAAGGATCGGGAATTATTAAAACCACGAATCCAATAATTTCAGTTTTATTAAACAAGAAAAGGCATTTAACAAATTGTTTTATTATTTTTTTAATTAGTATTTATTTATTAATTAATAATGCCCTTGAATATTATGAATTGGCTGATTATCATAAATTTTAAAGTGAATGTAACATGCGGTTGAAAAGACACTTACCTGTTGAGTTGAATTGTGCGAGTCGCCGTAATTCCCTCCGCCAACTTGAACACTGTAGTCTGGATTCGGAGGATCGTATTTTACCTTCATGCTTTGCCAACGACGAATCACGGCCCGGATCGTTATAGGAATCGACATCGTTCTATTATCAAAATTATACATTAAATTAAAAAAATGTTAGCAAAAATATTTTTTTAAATGAAAAGCAAAAGTCAATTGGCTATTTGATAGACAACTTTTAATTAATTTTTAATTAATTTGTGAATTAAGTCGTTTCATAATCCATAAAACTTGATAAGAATCCGGGACCATTAACTTTAACTATAGATTCAGATAGAATATTAAAATAATGTAATGGAGAAAAGAAAGATAACTTTAGTATTTATCTTTTTATTTGAATAATAAGAAATATAATGCAACCTTTGAACGACTTTGGATGCATGTTCTTCGAGAGTGGGAATGACCTCGGCTGCATTGGCAATGGCATGAAGGCGACAATGCGGATGGGAAACTTCGCGCAGGTCAAATTCCAAAGTCACCAGCGAGTCGTCCAACGGATGTTGAAAGGAAACTGCCAAGTTCTGATGTGACAAGGCATTCACTTCGAAAATCATGCTTTCCCCTTCTATAAACAATTATTGATAATAATAGTTAATTAAATTGTTACTTACTAAATTTAATTAACAATTAATTAAGTAATTAACAATTAATAATTGGTAATTAAGTAATAATACAATTGACTAACCTGGTTTTTCTCCTAGTCGAATACACGAGGCGACCAGGGTATTAAAAGTGAGTTGTTGTCGGAGGATAGTGATGATCTGAGGAAGCTGCGAGGCGAGATTGAATGTGATGGAAGCCAAGAGAACTCCTTCCAGCCCCGGAGTCTCCGTCATAAAATAGCAATGGAGTTGGTCGGGCAGCGGGACGAACAAACTGCTGGAAGAATCCAAAACCCCGCCGGATCCTTGTTGGGTCACGAGGGACAAAAGAGGCGACGGCGCTCCTTTGGAAGCATCGTAGCTTTCCATCCCCGTAATCCCGTGGATTTCGTCCAAGAGCTCCTTGCACATTGGAACCAATTTGCCCAAGTTCACTGTGAAGCAAGCGGGCAGAGCGGTGGAATTCGTCGCGTTCAATGAGCCATATCTTGGAACTCTGAAAAAGAAAGTAATTAATTACAATTAACATTTAATTTTAATTAGTTAAGATTTTACTCAATTTTCATTACAATTAACATTTAGCTCAATAATACTTTTTTACTCAAATAACGTAATTTAACGTAATTCATCTAGAATTTAAGTTAACTTTACTTAAATAATTAATTAAAGATCCTTAAAATGGGTTAATGTTTTTTAAAAGTATTTTTATTACTTTTTCCCATCAGGCGTCTGCATGACGGTGACGGTCGTTGACATTTGCAATTTGTTGATCGGGGCCGCTTGAATGCTCACCGTCGCTCCCGTCCCGAGTTTCTTATCCAAAATCGTGGCGACGTCAGAGGGAAACGTGGCTTTGTTGGAAGTGTCGAGGAACTCGTAAGGGGAAATGAAGTAAATTAATTTTGCGGGATGTCCGCCGCGCCGCGGGACCAAAAGGCCCAAAATGCTCTTCATGATCACGGCTTCTCCGTCGTTGAGATGCGCATAAGTTCCGGCCATGGCCACCAAATCCATTTCCAAGGCTTGCAGCGCAATGAACGCCTTGGACTTGATTTTCTTGTCCGCGTTCAATTGGTAGATCGAGACGAGGCCTTCCAAATGAGCCGTGAAACCTTGAAAGTCATTTTCTCGCAAACACTCAACCATTTCAGGGCAACTCTGAAATTGACATGATTGAAATTAATTAAGTAATTAGAATTAAATAATTAGAATTGGAATTAAATTAAGAATAAGATTAAAATTATGTTTAATTACTAAAATTATAAACCTGGAATACCTATTAAGAATTTAAGAATTAGATTCAATGTAAATCTAATATCTCAGTAAATATAATAGTAATAAAAAATGTGTATTAACACTAGCCTGAATCGCAAAAATATACTTGATGCTAATTTGTTAATTTAATGTCAATTAATTGATTATTGTCAAATTTTGTAGAATTCCTATGTGAATGGGAATTCCAAAATTAATTACCATAATTAGGTAATTACAAACGGTAAGTTCGAACCAGAGTTAAAATCGTAATTAAAATAATTAAAAGTTTTTCTTACTTGTTGTTCGGATTTTCCATCGTGTTGGATTTTGACTTCCTGTACGACTCCATTGGGTTCAATGAGAAGTTCGAGGTAAAACATGAAAGAGGAAATGAACCATTCGTTCTCGGTTTCGCCTGGCGTGAATTTGAGTCCTAATTGTCTCGAGACCATTTCGAGTCTTTCCACCATGCTCTGCAACGAATTCACTTTGATATTTTGTTGAAGAGTGTCAAGACATTTTTGCAATCCGATTTTGTCGTTCGAGTCGATCATTAACCGACGTTCCTAAGAATTTAAAATGTTAATTACAATTAAAAAAACAAAAAACATGGCGAGTGTTGAGTGTACCTACTTATTTTTTAATTTTAATTAATAAATAAACAATTAAGATTTTAAATAAATGGCGTTTTACCAGTAAAGAAATTCTAATGTTCCTCGCGGTGTCGTGGAGCGGCTTGAGTGAATTTGCTTTCTGTCGCATTTTCTCCATGAGAAGATCAAGTTGCCAATTGGGAACTTCTTCGTCGGGTGTTGACATGGTTGACCCGCTTTGCAGAGGCGCTTGGGGAATTGACGCTGTTTGGTTAACTCCGCCTGGATGTTCTTGCGAATTCACAACGTCCATCGCCTCCATGGCTGGATGACAAAAGTAGTTAGAATTAAATTTAATCATTACAAATAGCCATGTATTTTAGTTAAATGTAGGTTAAAACAATGCAGCTCACCTAATTCAAATTGAGTGAAGTTGAAAAGTTTAAATATATTAGTATTTAATGGCCATTTTAAATGACATTTGCGGAGAACTCAATTTGGGACAATTTGTTGGGTCAGAGAATGAAATGACTCCTTTGGATAAATCCTGCCAAGAGCCTTCGTCGATTTGAAAGTGAATGTTAAATTCTGTTCGGCGTTAAGCATTGCATTGCATTCCATTGCATTTTGTGCATTTGAGCGGCTTTGTGAATTTCAACAATTGAATAACTCCTCTGTTGTTATTTATTTTATTTTTCTTCCTTAATTGTAATTAAGTTTAATATAATATTTCATAGTTTATATACCGGCCATTAGACATGGAAGAAGAATCAAGAGTTGAAGGTGGAGAGGAATCAGACGAAGAAGTCTATGGCCCAATGCCGGTTCCTGAATCTGAAGCTCCGAAGCCCAAGAAAAGAAAAGGTTTAAATTATCCGATTTTAATATTCAATAAGGGTTGAAGAAATATTATTTATTAACTTGCTCTGGGATTTGTGATTTTAGGACATTTCACATGTAGATTAGCTTAATATAAATAAAAATTAATTTGGGTTTATTGCAGTCGTTGAGTATGAAGAGGTTTTCGTGGGGAATTTACCTTCGGCTGATTATTATGAAAAAAGTTACATGCACCGAGATTCGGTAACGCACATTGCAATGGCCAAGTAAGTAGGAATGATAATCAGTGGATGATTAATATAAATATAGAGTTAAATTAAATATTATTGCGATTTTAAGATGAAGGTCTAATAATTTTTTTTGCTTAGGACAGATTTTTTAATCACGGCCAGCACGGATGGTCATGTGAAATTTTGGAAGAAACAAGAAGCTGGGATTGAATTCGTTAAACACTTTCGAAGCCATTTAGGGAACATTCAGGCCATTGCGGTCAACAACACGGGTTCACTTTTGGCTACGACATCCAACGACAAGTCGATGAAAGTCTTTGACATTGTTAATTTTGGTAATTTCATATATATTTATTTTAATTACTCACATTTAATTATTATTGTGTGTGTTTAGCTGCTAAACTTTAGCGTAGCTCTTTTAGCTATATCTAAATTAACTTATCTTAACTAATTTCACTCATTTAATTTATTTATGAATCAGATATGATCAACATGATCAAATTGGAATTCATTCCTCAGACTTGTGAGTGGATTCATACGTCTGGAGATGCCATTCCAGCTATTGCAGTGTGAGTTTAATTCAAGAAATCAATTTCTACACAACTTTTAAATTATATTTTTTATTTAAGTTCTTTTATAAAAAAATATTCGTTGGTTTCTTACTAAAAATGATATTCATATTCATTTAATATTTAATTTTAATATTCTTTTGATTTTCTTAATTTTCACCAGGGCTGAAGAGAACAGTGAGAAAATTCGCATTTACGACGGGCAAGGAAGCTCGAGTCCGATCAAAGAACTCCCGCATCTCCACGCCGCCCCGGTTCACATCATCGTTTACAATCCGAATTACGAAGCCGTGATTTCCTCCGACTCCAAAGGCATGATCGAGTATTGGACCGGACCCAAGAGCGACTATGGATTCCCCAAGAAAGCCAATTTCTCCTCAAAACTCGACACGGATTTGTATGAATTCATCAAGACCAAATCGACCCTTTTGAACCTCGTCGTGAGTCCAAACGGGGAATTCTTCGCGTGTCTTTCCTCCAATCGGCGCATTTGCGTTTTTCGGTTCAAAACTGGGAAATTACTCCGGGTCTTTGACGAGAGTTTGCCAAACATCATCGAGTTCCAACAGAAGAAGCAAATGATCCCGCCGATGGAATTTGGACGTCGGATGGCCGTGGAGCGGGAAGTTGAAAAGAGCGAGGCGCTGTTTTCTTCTAATATGGTTTTTGACGAGTCGAGCAATTTCCTTTTGTACCCGACGGTCATCGGGGTCAAGGTCGTGAACCACGTGAGCAGCAAGTTGGTCAAGGTCTTAGGGAAACCGGAGAACTTGAGGATTTTGCAACTCGCCCTGTTCCAAGGGAGGCCGAAGAAAGCCGCCGCAATGACGGCGGAATTGGAAGCAGCGGATAATCCAACTTTGGATAATCAGCAAGTTGACCCAACTTTGTTTTGCACGGCGTTCAAGAAAAACCGATTTTACTTGTTTACAAGACGCGATGCCCATGACGTTAAATCTGCTGATGTGGACAGGGACGTTTTTAACGAAAAACCCAGCAAGGAAGACATCATTGCGTCTATTGACTCAACAAGTAAGCTAAATGCAATTAAAGTTAAAATTAAATCCCTGTTATTTAAATACTGATTTTTCCAATTGTACAAAATTGTGCAAAATTGTAAATGTGAAAACTTTTCAAAATTGCAATTGTGAAAAAATTAAGACTTTGATTTGCAATTAAAGCTAATTAAATTATTCATAGTTCTCATTATTTTAATGCTGCGTATGAATTATGCAAAGAATTAAGGTTAACCTTGTGCGCCCAGGATTAACTAAAAAGTAAAATTAAGATTTTTAATTAATGGGTTTTTAAATTATTTCTAGCTGGCCAACGGATCTTTGACACAGCGACGATCCATACGACCAAAGGCGACATCACGTTGAAGCTCTTTGGGAAAGAATGTCCCAAGTCAGTTGAGAACTTTTGCGTTCACGCCAAAGACGGCTATTACAACGGGCATATCTTCCATCGAGTCATCAAGGGATTCATGATTCAAACGGGGGATCCTGCAGGTCGATTCACTTATTTATTTAATTTGTTCTAATTAAATATTTTATTTAATTAGGCTTATTCCAATATTCTTTGGTTTACTTCTCTTACTTTACCGTGTAAAACGAATATTCGTTAAAGTTCATAACAGAATATTGTTTTTTTTATAAATGTTCTTGATTATTAAACTAATAAAGTTGAAATAATTCAGGCATTGGCACCGGCGGCGAGAGCATTTGGGGCGGAGAATTCGAAGACGAGTTTCACCCTTCGTTGAAACACGATCGTCCCTACACGCTTTCAATGGCCAATGCTGGACCCAACACCAACGGATCTCAATTCTTCATTACGCTCATTCCGACGGTAAGCGTGGTTTTATTATCCATAATTAAATTTATTAAATACTCATTATTTAAATAAATTTATTTTGTTTGTTATTTGTATTGGTATTTGTATAATTATATAAAATTAATTGTAAAATTGAATTTTGAGCCCCATTTACTATTTTTATTTATCCTTTTAAAATTAAAATTAATTTTAAATAACTTACTAAATAGTTTCTTGAATGCCAGAGTTGGAATATATAATCAAATCAAATGTCATTTTCATCTTTTAGTTTCATCTTTTTATGTAACATTTTGAGAGTTTTGATACTTTATTATGGTTTTTACATTTTTCACGCCGTCCATGCGCTTGTTTGCAAAAGTCATTTTGTGTCAAAATAATTTTGTGAATTTTTTCATCGTTTTATCACATTGAAACTTCTTTATTTTTCCTTTTAAGTCCACAAAGACTTTCATTTCCTCTTTGCACGTTTCCTCCTCACGTCCACCAATAAAAGCAATATAGCAAATTAGCAATGGAATGGAAAACCAATATTTGAAACCGAGTTTTGAAGCCAACACCTTTTTCCTTGTTTGACATTAATTATTAGTCCTAATATGAATTGTTCGATTCATCTGATAGCCTCGTATTTTATTCCATTATTCATTATCTTATATTTACCATTTGTACTAACATTGATAATTTACATAAAACAACTTTCAATGAGTATATTAATCAACATTAATTGTCAAATCCTTTTAAAGTATTCTATTGAATATATTCTATAGCTCATGTACAGGATGGTCGGTAATTAACTGCGTTTTTTAAATCAATCATATCTGTTTAATTTTCAACCAATTTTTCTAATAATGAACAATTATATACATTATACATCATATAGTATAAAAATTAATTTTAACTCGTTAATTAGATTTTTTCATAGATCATATTAGAGTTATAATGAATTATAATAAAAAAAACGCAGTCAATTACCGTCCACTCTGTATTTTCTCATTAATGGTAAATAATTTCATTTTCTAATATTGAAAACCAAAAACTTCTAAAGCCGAACGTAAGTATTTGTGAGTAGAAGTAGTGTAGATCAGTAAATGTACAGAGTGGACGGTTATTACTGTGTTTTTTTTTTATTATAATTCATTATAACTTTAATATGATA
>VJMY01001116.1:0-19270 GCA_009869795.1 Neelides sp. FZ-2019 | reverse complement strand
TGAAGGATCCAGTAGAGAAAAAACCATGGAGTGGAATTCTAAACGCTTTTCACCGACTTGGTCGCAATTGTGTGCAGTTGGATTTATCTCGCGCATACGCTGTGACGGGACACGAGGATTGTTTGCATTTGAACGTTTTTACGCCAGCGCTTCCAACTGCCGCCAAAATTCAAAATAATGGTGGCGGATTGCCAGTTCTTGTATGGATTTATGGCGGGGCTTTTTTCTTTGGCTCCAAAGATCACTATGGCCCATCTTATTTGCTACAAACTGATATAATTCTTGTTACCTTGAATTACAGACTTGGAGCACTTGGTAGCTAAATACTAAATACTGATAAGATGATATTAGTGCTAAGACTAAATACTTAATACTAAAGCTAAAATACAAATAATACGAATTTGATGGGAAACTTTGAAATTAATAATTAATTTATATATCAAGGATTTTTATCTACCGGTGATGATGAAAGCCCTGGAAATTATGGACTTAAAGACCAAGCAATGGCGCTTAAATGGGTTCACGAAAATATTGAATTTTTTGGCGGAGATCCAAAACGTGTAACGATATTTGGACAAAGTGCTGGCGCAGCTTCAGTACATTTCCATATGCTTTCAAATCAATCGAGAAGTTATTTGATATTTTGATTAATTTAATTAATTTTACTAATTAAGTAATTATTTAATTAATTTTTACTAATTAAGTAATTATTTAATTAATATATGAAAACCCAATATTTTTATAAGTTAACTTTTTATATTCATTTTTCATAATCAAGGCTCCTAGAAAAACTTTTAATTGTGATTTAGAAAAAGTTTAGCTAGTTTTAGTCATTTAACTTAGATTATTTCTCTGCTGCAATTTCTCAAAGTGGAACGGCGTTCAATCCATGGGCTTTAAACAGAAATCTCAGCGACATCAGCAGAAAATTCGCCAAAACCTTGCTTTGTCCAACGAAATCCTCAGCTGCAATGATGAAATGCCTTCGATCAAGAAATCAATTCGGAGTTCCAAAAGCCCAACTCAAATTATACGTAATAAATATCAAATATAATAAGCAAAATAGATTTGGAAATAGTAATAAGAATATATAAACATTGTAAATAATTAATTAAATTTTTGCAATGTTGACTAAAAAATGGAAATAATTTAATATGTTTAGGAATGGCTTGACTATCCAGCCATTAGTTTCTCACCAACAATTGAAAAACCGGGGCCAAATGCCTTTTTAACCAAAACCCCAGAAGAATATTACAGATATGGTGAAGTGGCAAAAATTCCGTGGATTACGGGATTTACAAGAGACGAAGGAAATGTTTACAATATAAGTAAAGTTGTTAAATTTTAAAATTACAAATTTAAATTAAATTAGAGTTAATTTAAAATTAAATCAGAATTTATTAGAATATTAGAATTAATTGAAATTAACTTAATATCTTCCAAGTCATGATGCTCGTCCCAACGTCTTTTCCTACGCTTAACAAAAGGTATAAAGAATTATTCCCATTGGCTCTTCAATACCGTGACAAAGACGGAGTCAACATTGAGAAAACTTCAGAAAAAATTCGGAAATTTTATTTTGGAGATCAAAGAATCACTTATCGCTTACTGAGGGAACAGAGCAATGTATTTAAATATGAAAAACCATTGAATTTGTAATTATAGTTAAATATATGGTTTACTTTTGATTTGCAATGTGAAGATGTTTGGAGATCGAATGTTCATGGAAGGAATTTACAAAGCACTGCATGCACATTCAGCCATTGCACCGACCTATGGATATTATTTCAATTATTATGGGAATTTCAGCATACTCCAAAGCACTGGAATGACTAGAGAAGAAGCAGGTCGAATTTAAAATAAATAAATTAATTGTTAAAAATTAAAAAATGAATTAAAGGTTTTCTTTAATTAATTAATTTTACAAATAACTTCAAAATTATTAATTGAGAATAAGGAATTTATTTAATTTCAGGAATCAGCCATTACGATGATATAAGTATGAACCCTTTTTAATTGAAAAATTAGAATTTTTTTTATGAATTAGTTTAATGAGTTTATCTTTCTTGAAGTGTATTTGATGAATAGCACTGCGCTTCATAAACCCTTGCATTTGAGTGAAGAGAAATATTCGTTTGCCAAAACATTCATTGATTTTTGGTCAAACTTTGCTGGATATGGGTAATCTGTTTTAGTTCAATTTTGTTGTTTTACGTAATTTAAATTGTTAATTGATTTATTTCTTAATTATGTGTTAAGTGAGCCGTTGAAAACTAAAAATTTGAAAGGGAAGAAGCGTCGAGTTTGGCCAGCTATCAATCCAGAAGCAGATTTAAAAATCATGGAATTCAACACAAAATCGAAGCTCATTGATTTTCCTCAAAATTTTGTTGAGCGGATTAAATTTTGGGAATCATTGAAAATACCAAGTTATTGAATTATTTACAATAGAAAATAATTTAACTTTTAAATGTAAATTCTTAAGAAAAATGTCAACATCATTTTCATTTATTTCAATTTGATTCAATTTTAAACCAATTTTTTTAAATGCAAATCTTTTAATTTAACTATTGTATGTGATGCGTATAAATAATATATCATGTAATATACCAATATATGTACTAATCATATAATCATACATGTAGTAATAATGTAATGATATAAATATTTTACTGCAATTAAACTATTGATTTGTAATTGAAAAGTTAATTGAAATTCAATAAAATACCCATTTTTGTTCAAACTCAATTTTGTCATTATTAAAAAAATTAGGATTTTATTAAAAACTACATGGAGTAATTATAAAATAAAAAAAATTCAGATTAAAACATGACAAAGTAATGACAAATTTTGCTATTTTATTACTAATACATTATTGTTTATTTTTTAATTCTTATTAAATAATAAAACTGATAATTATATGTGGATTGTAATTTTAAGTTGGTCAAATGTTTTGGATCAAGAGATCATTTCTTCGGAAAACATGTTGAAGAAGAGGAAAATGGGATTGTAAGTTCCCAGGCCGTAAGCACGTTTTTCTTCAAATTGGCTTCTCAAGGGTTTCTCCAGATACTTCTTCAAAATCTCGTGTTTGGGAAATGCAGTGCGAAGGAAGTCAATGAACTTCCAGGCTTCTTCATGGCTCCTGTGAAGAACATTGTGTGTAAGTTCATGGATCAACTCCTCGGCCTCTTCTTCCAGTTCCTTGTCATCCTCTTCGTCGTCGCTTTCCTCGTCAGTTTCATACGGCTCAAAAGTTGGGTCTTGCATGAAATCCTCGTTGCAGAACTCCATAGCATCCCAATCATCCATTTCCTCATCTTCAGAGTAGTCTGAGAGGATTTCTGCTTCGTTCTCCATATTTCCGTCCTCGCCAATGGCCTGAGCTTCCACTTCGCTTTCGTCTTTCTCGGTATTTTCTACTTTCCCGCCATTTTCTGCTTTCCCGTCACTTTTTTCATCTCCTATTTCTTCTCCGTCTTGACTTTCTAATTCGTCTTGACCTTCTTCACATCCGTAAACCAAGTTGTCAATGCGCTTGAGCACAAAATTGGCTTTTGGGAACAGGAAAGTGAAATTGAATTTTGTGATTTCCTTCGTTGTGAAATCACCGAATTTGTCATTGAGTTGGTCGAGGGAATCCAAGCCCAAATTCCTTTCTTTCTTTCCTTTTGTCCAACTCAATTTCTCGTTGACGGAAATAGAGAAATCCGGAACTTCCAATTTGTTTCCCATCCAGACCAAGAAAGGATACGCAATGGCGAGATTCTCAAGGTGCTCTAAACTCTGGTCTTCCACTTGAATGGCCAAGGATGTCAAATTGGGCGCGAAGGTTTGAACGAAGCGGTGAAATTCGCGGAATCCGAGTAAAACGTCACATCTCCATTTGAAGGCGATGTTTTGGAAAGTGAGCGTTTTGAGATTTTCCCATGGCTGAATTCGCACAAACGAGGGGATTGTGACCATTGAGCTTGTAAAGTCTTGGATGAGGGGAAATATTCCACTGAAAGTGTTCAGGACTTCGAAAGGCATTCCTCCATGAAGAGACAAAACGTAGACGAGTGTGGAAATTCTGGCAAGAGCTGACGGGACGAAATCTACCAATTGTTCCAAATTTCCGATTTGAGCCAACGCGTTAAGTCCATTTTTGTCATGTTGATAAAAGGAGAAGCTGTCGATTTGATCCGTGGGAACGAATTCACTGAGGAATTCCGATCTTTGTGCTCGAGCCTCAGGTTGCATCCTAATGGAGAAAATTAAAATCACAATTAAAAGATTTAATACAAATTAATTATTTTGAAGTTAATTATCAAAGATTAATTTAAATTAATACAATTGTCATGTACTTAATAATAATTAATAATGTAGCATTTAGAATGTTAGCCTACATGCTGGAGGTAATTAATGATTTAATAATTGAGAATTTGAATTAAAATAAACGTAAATTTCAGTTTAAATAAGTGAATTTAAGATTGATTAAATTTCATTTTGAGTTTAATTTAATGTTTCGACTTTGATTTTTAATCTTACATTTCATTCTCCTCCGAGAAGCAGAGACTTTCAATTCGGAGATTTTCGAAGTCCTCGCGTGCATATTGCGGAGTCGAAGTAAATAGCATTTCAGCATTTGAAGACAAAACAATGGATTTCACCGTTGGAGCGAACTTTGAAATGGCAGCCAAGATTCGCTGAACAACCTTGCCAGAATTCTCCACATAAGAATTCAACCAGTGGTCGATCGACTTGAGATTTGGCGAAATCTTCAAAATCTCATCAGAGAGAAATTTGCACTCAACTCCGTCTTCCACGCCCCAGTAGTCTTTCAAAACCAATTCCTTGAGGGAAACGAGCACATGGCAATTGTAGTCCAATTTTCGTTCTTCCTCAGTTTTGAAAATCTCCGCGTGCTGAGCTTCTTCATAGATCATCTCGTTCAACTGGAGCAGTACCAAATAAGGGAAATGACCGAGGAGAATTTTCTCAAGGGTATTCGGCTTCATAGGAGAAAAGAAATTCTCCACGAATTCGTCCATCATTTTGAACAAATCTTGTCCGTTCGTCACGACATTGAGAACTTGAGTGCCCAAGCACAAAGCCTTGGTATTCGGCCCAAGGACGGCAAGAGAATCCTCTTCAAATTCAAGCGGCTCGTTGAATTTAAAGTTGAAACATTCGTGGAGCGGGCGGGAATTCCTAAACACGGCGGCGAATTCCTCCATTTGCTTCTTCTTGTCAAAGTTGAGGTTTCTTTGAGTCTTTTTCAAGGAAAACTTGTAGCGGATCATCGGGTCAGTTTCCTCGCGCCAGAGTGAGTTGAGCTGGCGGACTTTGAGCAACTCGCCGTCATCTTCGTCCAAGAGGAAATCCAAAATCTTGCGGATGATCTGTAAAGAAATCAAAGGATTTTAAAAAAATTAACTCTTTACGCCCTTTAAGTTTGAATAAGTTTAAATTTGATCATTGAGAGGTTCTGAGTGTAGCAATTATTTTAACTGTAATTTAGCAATTAAGATCGTGTATTGGAATTCGAATTGATTTAGGTATTAATTGAGATTTTTTTTAATTCTTACCAAAAGGATCTCAAAAGGATTTTGTTGAAAAATATCCATGGTGAGACTTGACAGAGATTGAGATGAAATACTTACAATGGCCAACTGAAGGCTCTTTACAATTTCTAATGGAGGTTTTAATTAAGATTAAATGAAATAATTAGGATTGGAAATTTTAAATTAAGACTAACAATTACAAAATGACATTTTGTGATGATAGAAATGAGTTGAAATTAAAACAGTTTTTGTTATTAGAGCAACCATTTATTTTTCATTTCTCATTTTTTAACATTAAATAAGTAGAAATTGGTGGAATTCAGTAAAGTTCAGAAAGCACTCAACAGTTTCATAATCAATTAATTTTTTCATTTTTGTGCATTTCATACATTTCATTAAACTGACAAAATCAAATATCCATACACATTTATTTTTAAATATTGAAAGATTTCATAAGCAAAAATTGAAATGATTTATGATTGTAAAACAACTTTTTTCTTTGTAAATACTTACTTTTTTGTAAATAATTATTATATACATACCTTCTATACTTGTCTATGAGTTTTTTTATTTGAATTTTGGATCTCTGGATCGCATATAGTGAATGAAAAAATTCTCAAGGATATTTGAGGGACATTTCACATTCTATATTACATGAACGATTATGTGTGTATTAAGGAAAAGTGAATTAAAGACTTTTGCGGAGACTAACCAAGGCTAAACATCTTTTTTGAGTATTATGCTATGGAAAATATAAAACTCGTTTCTGCATTTTCATCCATAATGATGTTTTTCTTCCTCGCTCATTTTCCATCATAACAATCTCACAGATTCACTTGGCACTTTTAAACTCATTTGGAAATTCAACAGTCCTGTCTTCGAGTGGCCAAATCAAAATATATAAACAATGTTTTTCCAAGTTGTTCTACTTGGTATAATTACATTATTGCTATTTGCAAATCGTAAGAATAGAGGAAGAAAAAATTATCCAAAAGGTATGAATCTAAATAAAGATATTTTATCATTTTAACTAAATTCAGCCTTTGATTATCTTAATAATCAAATAATATTATATATACAAATATATACAATATACTTTAGAAACAATGTAAAAAATTATAAAAATAATCCAAAAGGTCCATGGCGTCTTCCTGTAATTGGAAATTTACATCAACTTGCAGGCGAATTTCCTCAAAAGGATTTACTCGCAATGAGTAAAACTTACGGACCAATTTTCTCATTAAAAATGGGAACTTATGAGTAAATTAATTAAATATTATAATAAACAATGCAAACCTACAAAAAGATAAATTAATTTAATCAATTAAATTGTCATTAATTATATTTAATGAATTAAACTAAAATTATAAACAGAACCGTGGTATTGAACGACATTAAATTGATGAGAGAAGCGTTTGCTCATCCGGCAATTGCAGGTCGCCCAGCTTGGCCCCAATTTGTCGGCAGAACAAACGGTGAAAGAAAGGGTAAATTACAAATTTTAAGTTTCTTTAATTGTTCTTTAATTATTTAAATAGTCAATAATAACATTTTAAATCACATAAAAACTTTACATTCAATTAACCAAACACTTGATTAAAGCAACATTTAATTAACGCTTCACTTATATTAAAAATTACTAAATTTCAGGGCTTACAGTGGTGGAAGGGAAAGATTACGTGGAGCAACGGCGGTTTGCATTAAAAACAATGAAAGACCGCGGGTTGGGAAAAGCCATCATGGAAGGTTTAATCACGGAGGAAATCGTCGACCTGATGAGCAGAATTAAACTTGATAACGGAAGCCCAATTGACACCACGGATTTGTTCACAACTGCGACTGTCAATACAGTCATGGTCATTTTGTTCGGGAAAAGAATGGACCAAAATGATCCTTTGTTCAAACTAAACATTCACTATTTAAACGAGTGAGTTAATCATGAATGAATTTCAATTATGTTTAATTAAAATTTTACTAATTTAGTTTGACGCCTGACAAAAAATCCGTAAAAGCTTTAATGGTCGTTTTTCCCTGGATGATTAAAATTTCCAAAAAATACTCCGGCTATGAAGACACCATGAAGGGGTTCAAGTTCATTGAGGATTACATTAGGTCGATCATTGCCGAACACGATGAATCGCGAATTCCAAATGAGCCCAGGGATTACATTGACTCTTATTTCGATGAAATTGAGAAAACCAAGGATGTGAATTCCTCGTTTTATAAAGAAAAAGGAATGGAGACAATGGTCTGGATGGCTTTTGACCTATTTTCTGGAGGTAACGAGAAAATTAATTATTTTTAATTCATAATTAGTACCATTTCCCTCAGCTTTAATTCATAATCAGTTCCTTTTCCCGCAATCAATGATTTTCATAATTCAATTTAATATTTCATTAATATAATGCCTCATTGAGCATTTATTTAAAAATATTTATAATTTATTTAGCCACTGAAACAACGCGATTAACTATTGCTTGGTCTTGCGTTGCTTTTGCCAAATCTAAAGAATGCCAAGACAAATTCCGCGCGGAGATTCGAAAAACTTCTGGCAATAACCCGCCTTCCCTTCTCGACCGACCCAACATGCCCTACGTGGAAGCTTTTATCAACGAAATCGCTCGTTATTCCTCTCTCTTGTATTTCGGAGTACCACGGAGAACCACGGAAGAAGTTCAACTCGCAGGCTATACGATTCCTGTAGGAGTTCAAATACTTGGGAATTTCTACGCTGCTCATCACGACCAGAAGACTTGGGGAGATCCAGAGATTTTCCGTCCAGAGAGATTCATCAATGCAGATGGAGGCGTGAGCAAACCTGAGTATTTTCATGCTTTCGGCTCAGGCAAGCGAGTTTGCCCAGGGGAAACTTTCGCACGCGATTCGCTCTTCTTGTTCCTCACTCATTTGATCAGTACTTTTGAAATTCTCCCGGATCCAACGAATCCCGAACCGCCGCATTTTAGAAGCTACAACACAACTTTCACGTGTTGCCCTTCGTACAAGACAGTTTGTTTCAAAAAATTGAAAGCTTAGGAATTTGAGACGTAGGATTATGTGCATAAAAGATTAATTGCAATTTCCCAATTTTTTGAAATTCTTTTAATATATGTATAAGCAATATTATAAGAATTTATTTATGGGCTACAGTGATTATAAGTATTATATATTTTTTGATCGTCCTTTTATGATTCTAAGTGCTTAGATGTCAACTTCAAGAAATTTTTAATAATAACATTTAACATAGATAATAAATATGGTTTTGAATTTAAGTGTTATGTACTACTTTAGTATTGGATAAATATGTAAAATAATGAAGTCAAATATGCATCATGGAACAATTGTAAAAGTAATAATTATCTAATTTGTTTTGGATGAAAAAAGATATAAACGGTTGCACGTGAGATAATTGACTAAGTGCGAAATTTTGAATCCAATAAACGGGTTTAATAAGGATATGATATATGATTCTAAACAAGTTTTTTTTAATATCTATTGAGACTCTAGAGTTAAAAGTCGAGTTTATCTGCTTTATAAGGAAACCGAATTTTATATCTTTTTAAGTGTAAGCTATAACTAAATGTATGTGAAAGATGAAATATCTGCGAATAAAAAGTTATAATAAAAAATGAAGGTGAACTTGGTGAAGGAAATGATTATTCAAATCCAGATTCAATGCAATAACAACATTTTAATCAATGTTCCTTTTTCTCTCCTTACAAAAAATCAAGTAGTTGTCAATCATAATCATAACAAACATGTACGAAAATAGTAGAATAAATCACAAAATATTCAATTTTACATTCATTTAGAATGGCAAGAATACACGGCAAGAATAGGCAATAAATATAACCATTTCCAATTTAGCTGTACATGATATCAAAATAAGTTTAGAAAGTAGAAATGCATTGAAATTTGTACTTAGAGTTTAAGGTAATGTTGAGTACTAATCGAATAAATCGACTTGATAGGAATTCAAGAGGATACGACAAGTAAAATCATGTAAAACTTATAAAAGGTAAACATAAAAAAGGATTTGTAAAAGTTATATTTACAATTGTCCTTTAATTTAAACTTAAAACATGAAAATATCCTAAAGCTTCATTTAATGCACGATAAAAAATACTGGCAATGAAAATAGTGACTAATAAAGTTGAAAAAAGTGGAAAAGTGGAGAATTTCATTCCTCGCCTGAGTCGCTCAACGTCACGAGTTCGCTTTCAACATTGTAAATTTTAGCGTCGTCGTCCGGATCGCGGAGCAATGTCTGGATGAGCTGAAATTAATACAAATATGAATTTATTGAAACTGAAGCAGAATTCTATTTAATTTAACAATTTAAAACAAGACAATTTAAGTAATTATAATATTTGGATAATTGATATTAGTTCATAATAGCTAATGTTAGTTAATGAAACAATGAAAGTAGCAGGATTTTGAATTTCTACCTCAAAGTTGAAATTGATTCCTCTTTCCTTTCCAATCCATTTGATTTTCTCGTCGATCGTGTTTTTCATTCGGGAGCTCAAGAACAATTGGGAGAGACTTTTATTGTTCTCAACAAGATGTTTTACTCCTGCATTCGTAATCTGAATTGAGCAAAAAAAGACAAATTAATAAGTTTCTTAAACTCAGAGATAAATCTAAATCAGAGTTACATCTAAATTAAAGCTAGAATTAACTTATATTTAATAAAAGTTAGCTTTTATTAAATAATAATTAGGTGATCAACTAAATTATAATTTTACCTTCCAGTCGTTTGTAAGGTCCAAAATTCTCAAATGCGCAAAGAGAATTCCAAATTGACACGAGCGATCCGTGATGTTTTTGCATGCCAACATTCGAAGGGTTTTGAGTCCTTTAATGTTTTTCAAGGAGAAGTTTGAATAATCCGGGTTGTCTTCGTCGGCATCCAATCCAGTGATTCCAAAATCCGTAACGTTGTCACAATGTGAAAATTCCAAAACTTGGAGTTTCGTCAAATTCTTGGAAATGAACTCGAGCTTTTCGTCATCAAGAACAGCACGGCATTCCAATAAACTCAAATGAACCAAATTCACCAACTTGTCGCCATGTGAGAGAAGAGAAGAAAAGTCGAAAAGGTTCAAACCGCGAAAATTCAATTCGCGAATTTTTTCATAGTCAAATTGCTCGATGATGAAGGCATTCCCGGGATTGTTCTCAAGCTGCCCGTTGTTCATTTTGGGGACGAAAATTCGAAAGCAGCGAAGCGGCAAATGCAAGAGAAATCCCCAATTTTCCACTTTGTTGATTTTCACAGCTTTCAAGTGAAGTTCCTCCAAATTCTCGCAGTTTTTCTTAATGATCACATCGATGAGAGCTCGCAAACTCCCGCCGGATTTACTAAAAATCTCGAGCGCTAAAATCTTCAATTGGTTTAAAGGCTGGAGACGGAGGAATTTCATTGTGAAAGTTTCCCCATTGGGTTTCAATTTCGTTTCGCGGATTTTGAGTTCACGCAGGGCGGGAAAAATGCACTTGACACTGTCGAAATCTCCCAATCCGTCAAAATTCAAGTCGAGTTTTGTAATTGATTTGGCTGATTGCAAAGCCAATTTGTAAAGTCCACATTTAAAGATTTGAGCTTTGCGCGTTTGATTGGCAATTTCCTTTGTGCAAATTGCTTTTTGCGGAATTGCAAAACTCCTCAGGTTTGTAATTGAAGACAGCAATTCGGAATTCTCGTGGTTCAAAAGATCAATCACATCGTGGCCTTCAGTCTTGAATTCTCTCAACTGCGACAAAATATTTCCTAGCTTTGCTTTTAGATCAGCTGACGAAGAATTCATCGTTTGGAATGCAGACGTGAAGATGAAATCGATTGACAAACTTTTCAAATTGGGAAATTGAACGAGGAATTCCAACATGTTGATCATTTTTATTTTGTCAATGTCAAGCTCTGTTTTGACACATTTAGAAATTCCAATCTTCAAATCAAGAATGTTGAAAAAAATGGGATTTAAGCTCCGAAAAATGAGGAAATCCATTTTCAAGTTGAACATGTCCAATTTCACTTCAATGTTTCGCCAGGGAATTTTGTTCAATTTGTCGAAACTTTCCTTCTGCATCTCGTATTTGGTCTTCCTGAGCAATTTGCTGCAGATTCGAAGTCGAGTCCGATTGAGATAGTGGGAAAATGAAGAAATGAAACTGTTGATTTTCTTTGAGACAAGACGGAGACTCTTCATTTCCTCGAAGCTCAGATAAATTGTGATATTGGATCGAATCTGAAATAATAAGGAATTAATACATTTATAAGTAAAATTCAAAGTATTAAATGACTCAACTCTAAAATATTTTCTAATAAAGTTCTTGTGAGTGAAATTAATTCTTAACTACAAAAGTTGTTAATTGCATTTACTGATATTCAGTAATAATTGTTGATTATTAATTAATTGTATTAGTTATCAATTAATTACCGAAGAATTATTAAAAACCCCAAGCAATGTGATGAGTTTTGACTCGACTTCGTCTTTGGGCTCGGAAGAATTTGCAGCTGGAGGAGGGTCCTTGGAAAAATTACAAATCATGAAATGAATTATTGCAATTATTAACTCACTTATTAAGTTAACTGTGTAATTTATTTTCACACAAGTAAATAAATTGAATACTCATTACATTAGAAGATGGGTCAATTCGTTCCGTGTCTTGTTCCATTAAAGCAACTCGACGACGGCTGGACTTTGGCGGCGAAGAAATCCGTTCAGTGTCATAGCCATCATCATGGTTATGACATTGGCGAACAGGTGAGTTTGGCTCGGATTTGATCTTCACATCTTCCTTAATCGCCTTTTGTCGAGCTTTCACTTTTTCTTTAATCTCCGTTTCAACCTTGTAAAATCAAATGATAATGCAATATATTAATTTATTGATAAATATAAATTGGAATGATTATTAAAATATAATTTTGAATATTAGAATATTATGCACATTATTATTTCCACACGACGATGCGTTAAATAATGAAATTAAATATTTAGTTAATAGATAAGTAAAAGATGAATTACCGGTTCCTCTTTTATATGAACCGAGTGAATCGACTGAGTCGACAGAGTTTGGGAACTCGGAGTTTCTGAGGACGTGGACATTGTAAAATTGCAATTAAAATGAGACGGAAAATAAAGACTTTATTAGCTACCCTAATTAAAATCAACACGCGAGATAAAAACCGAAGAGAAACTAGTAAAATTGAAGGGCGAATTGAAAGTTAAATGACTAAAAGGTCACATTCCGTTGAGTCCGTTGACGACACCGCACAGACCTTCGACCACATGATGAAAAAGAATAAATGAAGATAAAAAATTAAAAAATGAAATAACACAATAAAATAAAGGCATACACTCAACCCGCTTACCAAACTCAAATATTCATTGATTTTATCCCGTTAAAGTCTCATTTTATCCCTATACGATGGAACGATTCTGACTCATAGGGGAGGGCTGATGGGTGGAGCTATTGTATAAATATAACTAAACTGCCAACGCATTGAATAGACCATCATAACAAACTGGGGATAATTTTGGTCCTAACAATGTTGGAATCTTAACAATTTAGCAGATTATGGTTTACCTTTCAATGAATCCTTGAGTACTTTATAAAGTTGAAAAAAGATTGTCATCAGAGTTTATTAATCAAAATTAAATTTTACTTCTTCTTTTTATTAACAATTCGAATAGGCCCAATTAAAAAAATCAATTTAAAAGCACTTTTAGTTAAATGGCCAATTTATGTCATTTAATAATCAGTGGGCCCTCCATTATTGCTAATCATCTGAAAAAGTCGACCCGCCATTGAGTCGATGAGCGTCCGAAGAAGCGCATCTGGGATTTCGTCTCAAGCTTGTTCCAGAGCAACTTGAAGCTGATTTTTGTCTGCATAAACACGTCCATTTTTATGAATTGACTTATTAGACTTATACTTAGATAATAAAGTGACTAAAAGCTGCTATGGGGCGTATTGATACAATATTTAAGCCTGGACTAAATACTGCCTGTGGGCTAAGAATCCAAATTTACATGCATTTCATATGTGTCTTGTATTTGGTATACATTAGGCTAAGGCTAAGAGTTCAAGCTCGTCCAATATCTAACAATTGAATTTTAATTTTATTTTCTAGAGCAAACCAAAACAATTTTTTTAGTAAAACTTATATACTGCCTTATAGCATAGTCTATTCTAAAGCTCGCGCCATCTTTCATATAAATTTTAATTTTTTCTGGGGCAAGCCAAAACTTTTTTTCTAGTAAACCTTATATCTTCCGTTAAAGCCTAGAATATTCTAAAGCTCGCGATATCTAACATGTACATTTCAATTTTTTATTAGGGGCAGAATGAAACATTTTTTCTATGAGAACATATTTCCTGCGTTGTTTAGTTAGCCGCTTTTATATTTTGCGACGTCTAAATGCATTACGAGAAACACGTTTAGATAGGTTGACACACGTTTAGTCGACTAAAAGTGTGTCCGACACACTTTTAGACAGACAGTATTATGTACGACACCGGTTTGTGAGCCAACTAGACATGCTCGATTGGGTTTCCATCAGGAGAACACGCGGGCCAGTCGAGAAGGCGGTCTCCCGCCACACCGTGGTAAAAAAAGCCAATTCCTTGTGGACGCTGAAATGTGGCATTTCGCGTTATCTTGCATGAATATGTACTTTTCTCCTGCAATCCTTTCTGCGTGGATGGATGATGGTCATAAAGTACATTTTGGTATTTACCAGACTCGATCTTCCCTGGTACAATGGCCATAGTTGTCTTCCCACCATAACTGATTCCAGCCCAAACCATGAATCCAATCCCCCTGTAGGCTCGTCTTCAAAAAACCCGCGGGTTTTTACGGAGGTCGTGAAAATAAAAATTGTAGCGATCGGGGCCATCGAAACAAAAACGATTCTCATCGCTGAAGATGACCCGTCTCCATCTTCGGCCCATTTCCATATGAGCTCTCGCCCAAGCCAATCTGCGTCTTTTATGGTCGTCTGTAAGATGCGGCGCTTTCTTCATTCGCTTACGTTTGATGACTGGGGAGTCCCAAATAAACTTATTGTTGTCAGAGAAGCTTCAAGGTTCAGTTCCCTCTTAATAATAGGCGATGTCGTAGAAAAATTGCTCACATTTCTTAAAATCGCTCGTATGTCTTGTGGCGAAAGAGCGGGTCGTCTTCTCCCACCATGGGCGGTTCCGTAATTCTCACAAAGAGTCAGATAATGCTTGATCACCGTCTTAGACCTTCTGATTTCTCTTGAGATTTCTTCCAAAGAGCGTCCAGCGCTTAGCAGTCTTCCAATTTGCCCTCGTTCCGCGACACTTAATCTCTTTCCCCGATCCATCCTGTTTAAGTCAATTAAACTAATTAGAATTTTATTATTTTGCATAATTTTTATCAATTGTGTATTTAACAGAAATAAAAAGTAATAATGCTGTCATAAATTTACCTGTCAACCTCGTAAAAACCGATTCGGTGATGGGTGAAAACGGTGAAAGAGGGCAATCCTATTCGAACAACCGAATAGATCGTTATAGAATTTCGAAAATTGTAAAACACTTCGAAACTTGAGTAAAATCGAAAATTTTGTTTATTGGAAATGAGTTTGTGCTGTATGAGAGTAACTGTGACCAACTTTAAAATATCAAACTTTACGCTCTTTTAACCTAATTATAGTTTGCTATAAGTTCTATTTAATGCGTTGGTAGTTTAGCAAAGCATGTATATACATTTCTGAGAAAAACACATTTTTGGGCTTTAAGTAAACTTTCTCCTTTAATTTTAATTTCATATAAAAATACGTTAATTAAAAAGGGGCAGTGAGAAAGGCTTAATGGGGTAGAGTGTCGAAGGAGTTGAGAAACCTGAGGTTTTGACGCCAATCATCTTTGAGCTTTTAAGAAACGAGGTCCACACTCTGTCTTCTTTCTAGCAGCCGCCTGGACGTGAACGGTGTATAGGAATGGATTCTTTTGCTTTACCACCTAAAGTCGCACAATTGTTAGAAGAATCTAGTATATTTGAAAGAGATTTAACTAATGTAGAAGTCTTAGAAGTTAATGAAGATTCAGCATTTATCGTAGATATAGATAATCTTGAACTTGATTCAAATGAAGTTGATGTTATTTATATCTAAAATTTAAATACTGTGATAATCTGTGATAATTAGCCATTAGATTAGAATATGATGAAACTGCCAAGCGAGTTTATATATATATATATTAGGACCAAAATACTGTCGAATAATTTATATATATATATATGATATCAATTTATTTAACTACATTTTAAGAAATTTTAGTTAAATTAAAGCCAGTCAACAAAATGCAACAATTGGAATGGGCCAGGGACAAGGTTGGTTGAGGCGATCGATTTCGACGACGAACCCCGGACATTCATGAAGAGATGCCGACAAGGAGGAACCGTAATGGTGTGGGGCGGGATCAGGATCAACGGAAAGACCGATCTTGTCTTAATTTCAACGAATATGGACTCCGAAAAGTACCAAACCGTTCTGATGGGAAATTTGTTTGATTGTGCTGAGGAAATTCTTGGGCCAAACTGGATTCTCATGCAGGACAACGCTCCGATCCACTCTTCTGAGTCAACGGCCGAGTTTTTGGAGGAGATGGGGATCGCTGGAGAGCGTCTAATGGGATGGTCATCTCGGATTTTCAAGCTTGAAAACAAGAAAGTCCGAGATGATTGATTTTGGAAGATCAGTGCCAAAGACGCTTGCGGATCTCTCGCTTGTGCATTGGTCCATTTCACCTTACAACTTACTCAAAAATACCAACATGATCATTTTAATGCAAAAATCCTCGTCGACAAAAAATTGAACAAATCCAAATTCACTTCAATGATATGAAAGTCTGGCAAGTTAAAGTTTATCCTCCAGAGGAGTTGCTTATGGTCGGAGTAGGGATATAAATTTCCAAGCGTTTTGGAACATTCATAGGCAATCTATCATCTCGTCGTTAGAATGAAATAGAAAAATCTCGTGTTTGACGCTGCTGCATTGCAACTTGGACTCACATTCAGAGGGCACAACAGCGAATTCGTTGCCATGATTCAGGATTTCGAAGCCTACAAGGCAAAGCTCATCAAGGTCACGAGCAACATAAAGATTTTTGAGTCTGACAGTTGGAAGAATTTATAGAACGATTGTACATCTGCTTATGGTCAATCTTTCTCGTGGAATTGTCTGGTATGGTTATTGCGGAAAATCCCTCGACTAACCTCCCAGATTCTCAAAATGCAAAGCGAAGAATTACTGTGGGAAGAATTGACAAATATATGATTGGAAATTTAATAAAATGAGTTGCTGAAAAGTTGAAGTTTAATGAGTAATGTGGTCGTAAAATTTTCCATATGTTGCTTATGAATAAAAGGAATAAAAAATTAATAGAATTACTTATTATCGCTTTAGTCTCCTTAGTATTTCTGATTTTATGAATGATTAAAAAAATAATTTTTTTTATTTCATATAATGTCGCCTGGTGAAACTTGCGCAACTCTTTTGTCAATAAGTTTAAGTGACAAGCAAATTAAGTCTTTAAAAAAATAAGTTAAATTAGTCTATTTTTAGAATACTGATTATTTTCTAATTTTTAAACTAAAAATTAATGAATAAGAATAATGATGAGATAATAAAAAGTTTTCATTATTTAGCCGTTTGAAAAGATGAACTTAAGCCTTAAAATCTTAAACTATAAATCTCCTTTTAATAGTATTCTAATCAAATTAATAATCCAAAAAAATAATTATCTAAAATGAGCTTTTATTGATAAGTTCAAATTGAAAAAATAAATTTGAGTTGAAAAAAATGCTTAAAATGTAGTTATATTTGAGTAAATTAAGAATACTGAGAGAATATATTAAAAATTATTCAAATAAAAATATGAATTGACATCGTGACTACATCATTACATGTACACCAACTAACAATTTGCTTAAACACCATATAATATAAAATTATTCAAACTCGAATAAATAATTCAAAAGAAAATAACTTTTAATGTAAAAATTGAAAAAATTGCAAAAAAGAGAATTAAAGGTAAACTGTAAAAATTAAATAAATTAACTACAATAATAGTAAGTTTGGACAATTTCAATTAAAAGTTTCAACTCGAAAAAATTAAAAAAACATAGATAGAAACAAATTAGTTTAGGCAATCACGAAAGTATTAAAATTGAAGA
Source organism: Neelides sp. FZ-2019 (assembly GCA_009869795.1). Taxonomy (NCBI): domain Eukaryota; kingdom Metazoa; phylum Arthropoda; class Collembola; order Neelipleona; family Neelidae; genus Neelides; species Neelides sp. FZ-2019. The sequence continues at coordinate 1,513 of VJMY01001116.1, read as the reverse complement.
ACGTTAAAAATCAATCACCCAACGTTAAAAATCAATTCAACGACATCATATTCGTCAAGGTTGAATTCCAACTCTTCTTCATCAACTTCCGGGTGGCCAGCAATTTCATTCCCATCCGGGTGGAGAGCGATTTCATTACCATCCGGGTGTGGAGCGATTTCATTCCCATCTGGGCCGTGAGCAATTTCATTCCCATCCGGGTGGGGAGCGATTTCATTCCCATCCGGGCCGTGATCGATTTCATTCCCATCTGGGCCGTGAGCGATTTCATTCCCATCCGGGTGGGGAGCAATTTCATTCCCATCCGGGCTGGGATCAATTTCATTCCCATCTGGGCCGTGAGCGATTTCATTCCCAACCGGGTGGGGAACGATTTCATTCCCATCTCTGCCGTGAGCAATTTCATTCCCATCCGGGTGGGGACCGATTTCATTCCCATCCGGGTGAAGATCAATTTCATTCCCATCTGGGCCGTGAGCAATTTTATTCCCATCCGGGCCGTGATCGATTTCATTCCCATCTGGGTCGTGAGCAATTTCATTCCCATCCGGGCCGTGAGCGATTTCATTCCCAACCGGGTGGGGAACGATTTCATTCCCATCCGGGTGGGGAGCGATTTCATTCCCATCCGGGCCGTGAGCAATTTCATTCCCATCCAGGTGGGGAGCGATTTCATTAGCATCCGGGTGGTGATTTTCTAAAACATCCTCATCTTCACCAGAAGCACGAAAAATCATGTTTAAAAACGTCTCCAAACTAAAATAAATAAATAAATGAAATTCAATATTAGTTAACTGGAAATTATTCGCAATAGTTCATGAAATTGCATCTTATTTATTTTCTCTTTTCACTCCATAAATTAAAATGATTTTTGGGTAATTTATTACATAAACTTACCAGTCAACTCTTCTCGATGTTCTTGTAGTTACATCAGTCACATTTTCAAGTTGAATTTGGAGAGAATGAATTTCAACTTGTATTTCTCGTAATTCCTCTTGAAAAGCGGCCTGTTGTTGACCCAATTGCTGCATAAAATCAGATTGCTGTTGAGTCCAATTACGCATAAAATCAGATTGCTGTTGAGTCCATTGTTGAAAATTTTGAATCATTTCTCTGCGAAAACCAGCCATCTCTGCCCTTATATTGTCAATGGCCTCACTTGGCGTTTGAGCAAATTAATTAAAACTCAATGAATCACATAACTCTTTACCAATGACTCTATGCATTATTATCTATATCTATATTAAATTTATCCTACTTATTTTAATATTAATTAATCGTTATTATGTAAAACGAGTATTTTTGGAAATACGTAATGTGCCGTATTGTACAGGATGTTCCTTAAGTCGATTGTTTTTTTTTAGAATTCAATAACTTAATAAGCTATAGTTGAATTTCAATCGACTTAAGGAACATCCTGTAAATGATTCCCCGTCAAATGACCTACTCAAATAATCCCTATGCGCAATATTCCCTATATGAAAATGTCCTACTGGAATATGCCCTATGCGAA
>VJMY01001115.1:0-19322 GCA_009869795.1 Neelides sp. FZ-2019 | reverse complement strand
GTTCCTTAATGGAAATGCTCTTATGGCAGGTATGTTTAAGAAATGTATTAAAATGCTTTTATAAATTCGACAGCAATTCCGAATTTTTAATCTTTATAATTTAATTTAACAATATTAAATAATTATTGAGTAATGATGTAATGAATCAATATCAAATTCAGGTCACAGATTCCGTCCTCTTCAAGATTTCGGTTTCATTGCCCTCGATATCTTGAACTTGGTACCAGAGGATTCTGGAGAACTTGTTTGTAGAGCAAGTAACCGACAAGGTGTGGCAGAAAGCCGTGTAAGCTTTAACGTTGCCGGTAATTTTAAACATTAAATATATTACATTACCTTTTATTAATTAATTACTATTTATAGTCAGAAATTGAAGGAAAACGCTATTTTACTAAAATTGAAATTATAGGAAAGAAAGGCATCAACACACAGAGCTACACTGACTCTCTCCCAAAACTCCGGTCTCTTGAGAATAAGAAGCCAACAGTGAAGCAGGAGATTGTGGAAGCTGGTGAAAAACCGAACTTTACACGTCCATTGAGAAATATCAGCGTTTTGGAGGGCTCTCCTATTCATTTAGAAGGATCTCTAACTCCTTTGAATGACGCAACAATGAAGGTTGAATGGTCCAAGGATGGGGTTCCAATTCCTCATTGTAAGTTATTTTAGCCGGATGAATCTCATTTATAGTTAAAATATTTTTAAATTTACCTAATATTAAATTAATTTGTAGCGAATAAATTGAAAACGACTCATGATTTCGGCTTCGTCGCTCTTGATTTCGCCTACTCATATCCGGAAAATTCAGGAACCTACACGTGCAAGGCTAAAAATGATTACGGAGAAGCAGTTACGACTTGTTCTGTTAGTGTCCAAAATATCTCAAATCTTGATGAACTCGATGTTGAAAAAATGAAAAAGCTGAAAGCACTAGAACATGGAAGACAAAGGAATCTTACTGAAATTGAATTAATACCGGAAAAGCCCGTGTTTGTTACACCTCTTATCAGGTATTTTATTGATTTGTACAATTGAAGTTATTTCTTTTTAATATTTACAAATTATTAAAGTCGAGCATGATTAAATTAATATTAATTAATTTAAAATTTTAGTCTTGAAAACTTGAAAGAATCCGACCATGCTCATTTTGAATGTCGATTGACCCCAGTCAACGACGCAAACTTGACAGTTGATTGGTTTGTGAACGGAGCTCCATTGAAGACAGGCCATCGTTTCAGAACAACTCATGACTTTGGTTATGTCGCTCTTGACGTTCTTTATGCCTATGCTGAGGATTCTGGAGTTTACAGTTGCAGAGCCAGAAATAAGGTTGGAGAAGCGGTTAACTCCTGCAATCTCAAAGTGGCAGAGAAACAAGCCCTTGATCTCCAGACGGCTCATCCTGACTCTCTTCAAAAGATTCGTCACCTCGAGTCTACTCCAATTAGAGAACAAGAAATTGAAGAAATGAAAAGAGAACCACCAACATTAACACCATTGAAGGGAACGACTGTGGTCAAAGAGTCAGGAATTTCACACGTTGAATGTCGCATTACACCTGTACGAGATGAGACAATGAAATTGAAATGGACTCACAATGGAAAACCTCTGAAAGAAGGGAACAGATTCCATACGACCCATGATTTCGGCTATGTAGCCCTTGACATTAAAGACGTCGTCAAAGAAGACGAAGGAGTTTATGTGGTACGAGCTGAAAACTCCATGGGATTTGCTGAGAGCTCCATTGAGCTCAAAGTTATGACAGAAGGTAATATTAAAGCAGCTGCAATTAAAGAAGAGTCTCTTCAAAAGATCATGATCCTTGAAAACAGACAAATCGAACTCAAAGAAGAAGAAATCAAAACTTTCCAAAGGCCCGTCTTCACACAGCCACTGAGCAACCTCGAAGTGAATGAAAATGAAATCGTTCATTTTGAAGGAAGACTCATTCCAGTCGGAGATACAAAATTATCCGTCGAATGGCTCAAGGATGGAGAAGTATTGAAAGACGCTTCTAGAATCAGATACACTCATGATTTCGGATATGTGGCTCTTGACATTAATCAAGCAAGACCTGAAGATCAAGGTGTTTACATCTGCAGAGCAAAGAATGAACTAGGAGAAGCCGTAACAACTGCCAGTCTTAAACTCAAATCCACCGGTCCAAGAATCATTTCAGATTCTCATCATCCTGAAGGTTTAGAAAAAATCAAGCAGTTGGAAAATAAACAACAAAAGATCCCAGATCAATTAGAAAAGCCCTATGAGAAGCCTGTATTTACGGCGAGTCTCACTGGACCTGGAGAAATATTCGAAGGTCAAAGTGCTCACTTTGAATGTCGCGTTATTCCCGTCGGAGACTCTAACTTGACCTATGAATGGTTCTGCAATGGTGTCGAACTCAAAATGGGATCAAGGTTCAAGCACACTTCAGATTTCGGCCTCGTTACACTTGACATCAATAAGAGTATTCTTCAAGATGCTGGAGTTTACATGTGCCTTGTGAGGAACAAGGCTGGAGAAGCCGTCACTTCGGCTCCTCTCAAAGTTAAACCTTTGGGCTCTATTGAATCAACACCAATGAATGAGAAAAGCTGGGAGAAAGTCCAACAACTTGAATCTCAACTCCCAACTGAACTTTCTCCACTTGAGCTTCAATTTGCTCCTCCGTATTTCACAAAGCAACTCGAAAATGCCACTAAAAATGAGGGAATGAATCTTCATCTCGAAGCCTTCGTTGAACCAAAGGCTGATCCAAACTTGAGGATTGAATGGTTTAAAAACGGAGTTAACCTAATGAGCGGAACAAGAATTAGAACTACATTTGATTTCGGTCTCGTCACTTTGGACATTAATCATCTCCGCCCTGATGACAGCGGCATTTATGTGTGCAAAGCGACGAATAATCATGGAGAAGCCAGCACCACATGCACTGTTCACATTGAAGGGAAGCCATGGTTGGATGCGCAAGGAAGACCAGAAACTCTTGATAAAATCCGAGATCTTGAAGCTCCGAAAATATCTGAAGCTGCTCAAGAAGAACCCTCTTATGCTCAGCCAATGTTCATTAGCCATTTGAACAACTTCCAATGTTGGGAGGGAGAATCAGCCCATTTCGAGTGCAGAGTTGAACCAAAGGGAGACCCAACAATGCTCATTGAATGGTCTTTAAACAATCGTCTCATTTCGGCTACTCGATTCCAAACCAATTACCAATTTGGACTCTGTACTCTTGACGTTAAAGGAAGTCAAGTGACCGATTCTGGCATTGTCACTTGTAAAGCAAAGTCTAAGCGAGGAAGTGCCACGACGAGTGGAACTTTGAAAGTAGATGTCAAGGGAGATTTGGCTCACACGCTTCATCCAAAGGGTGAAGTTGGCCTTCAAGCAATTAACTTGACTGAGCAAGAATTAATGGCCAAGCAGACTAAGGCTAAAGAAATGACCCCTGAGCCAATGTTCCAAAAGCCATATTTCTCCGAGCCATTGAAGCCCGAGTTCAATTTGAAAGAACTCGAACCAATTCATTTGAATTGTCGTGCAGAGCCGAAGGAAGACCCTAATTTAAAGATTGAATGGTTCTTCAATGGAAAACCTTTAGTCGAAGGAACGCGTTATAAGCCAAACTTTGATTTTGGTTTTGTCACCTTAAACTTGGACAATGTTGAAGTGAGGGACCAAGGTTTATTTACATGTCGTTGCTACAATTTCTACGGAGAAGCTTTCACTTCATGCACCGTTCAAATTGAAGGGAAGGAGAATCTTGTTTTCTCCACCCAACATCCTAAAGGTCTTGAAGGATTAGAAGCAATTGAAAAACTTGAGCAGAAACCAGATTCATCAAAGAAACCAACAAAGAAAGATGAAGGAATTCCGCCTAAGTTCACATCAAAGGTAAAATATCAAATCAGCCTTAAGATTAATATTGATTTTAAAATTTTAGAACGCCTTAAAAAATCTAAATTGAAATGCTAAAATTATATTTTATAGTTCCAAAATTTGCAAGACATGAAAGAAGGGGATCTCGCTCATTTTGAGGCAAGCCTTATTCCAATTGGAGATGAAAATCTTAAAGTTGAATGGCAATTCAATGGAAAACCCTTAGAAGCAGGTGATTATTCTTAAAATAATTAATTAAAATAATATTTATTCTAATTTGCATAAAAACCCCATGATGAATAGTATTTGACAAATATTTAATTGATCTTATATTTTATAATGTAAAGGGTCAAGAATCCGAACTGTTCATGCCTTTGGAATGGTTGTTCTTGAGATTCAAGATGTAAAAAAGTCTGATATTGGAAAGTACCAATGCACCGCTAGAAACAAATACGGAACTGACGCTATTGACGTTGAACTCAACATTGTAGATGGAACATCTGGAATGAAGCCTAAGTTCACTTCACCAATTCAAAATCTGGATTTGGTTGACGGAGATTCGGCTCATTTCGAAGCTCATTTGATCCCAATTGGAGATCCAGACATGAAGGTCGAATGGTTCCACAATGGAAAGCCGCTCATGCCAGCAAATCGAATCAAATCAATTTACGATTTTGGTTTCGTCGTTCTTGATATCTCTTCTGTTCAACAAATGGACATTGGAGAATATCTCTGCAAAGCAAGCAACAAGTAAACTACAATATAACATAAATAGTTTATAGTGAAAATACCCAATAATCAAATGATATACTCATTAATTGTTTTTTAAACAGATACGGGTATGACGTCACAAAAGCCATTCTAAATTCGGTTGACAAAACAAGACGGGTTCACTACGATACTCTCAACCCAGACGCTTATGCAAGAATTTTGGAATTGGAATCCTTTAATAAAGAAAAACCCGACACAAACGCGAGCCTAGCGAAAGAGCCTCCTCATTTTATTACTCAAATCCCAGATTTGGTCCTTGCGGAATCTCAATCCGCTCATTTTGAAGCTAAATTAACTCCTGTTTTTGATCCTGAAATGACGGTAAATCTAAATACTCAAGTTTTAATCCTAAAATCTTATTGGAATAAATTATAAATAATTTTTTAAAGGTCAAATGGTATTTGAATGGAGTTGAATTACGTAATGGTCACAAATTCAGAACTTTCCATGACTTTGGAATTGTCATTCTCGACATCTTGTATTGTTATGAAGAAGATTCCGGAGTAATTGAGTGTAGAGCTGAAAATGCTCTTGGAAGCGACGTTACAAGAGGGTCACTCAAATGCACACCTAAACCTGGTCTCATTTTGGATCCTCAAATCCCCAAAGTATAATCATAAAAATCTGTTCTTGTTCCGAATTTAAAATTTGAAAAAAATATTTATAATTTAAAATATTTATTTTAGTCAATGATGGGCGGACTTGAAAAAATTCAAAACTTGGAAGATGCCTTGTGGCGACATAAAAAAGTTGATGTAAAGGAGAAAAAAGGAAGACCTCCAGTGTTTACTCAGCCTCTCAACAACGTTGAGGATTTGAGGGAAGGTGAAAATGTTCACTTTGAAGCCAAATTAGAACCAAGCGATGATTCAGACCTTAGGGTAAGTTCAAAAAATAAAACTGTCATGATCAAGTAATGAAAAATGATTGGTAAATTAAAAGTTCATTTATCACCATGTTTAAAAGAATAAATAAATATTGATGTCTCCACAGGTCGAGTGGTATTTCAATGGTAAGCCTCTTCGTCAAGGTTCAAGATTCAGGAACTTCCACGACTTCGGCTTTGTTATTCTTGAAATCACATCTGCATATGAGTCAGACTCCGGAGAGTACACGTGTCGGGCTTATAATAAATACGGTGAGGCGGTGACGAAAGGCCAACTTGTCTGCCAAGGAAAGAGATCATTCATCAACACGTGCGTTGGACAGAATGCCATGGATAAAATTGCCAAGCTCGAAGGATTCGGAATAGATGATGATGCCAAGTCCATCATGTCAGACACCGAGGGCGAAGGAAAAGCTCCAACGTTGACTCAACCCCAAGATCTCATCCTCAATGAGAATTCACTTGCTCATTTTGAATCTCGTCTTAGCCCACCGAACGACTCTTCAATGATCATCGAATGGTTCCACAATGGGAAGTCAATTACGAACGCTAGTCGCACTAAATTCATTTCTGATTTTGGATTTGTCATTCTTGAAATTGGAAACGTCTACCAGAGAGATTCTGGACTATACACATGCAAAGCTACGAATAAACATGGAAGCTGTGAAGTCACTTGTAAACTTCAAGTTAAGTCAAAACAAGGAATTATTCTCGAGCCTCAACTCCCTAGCCAATTCAAGAGCGGAACTGAAAGCATTAGAAATCTAGAAGAAAATCTGTACAAAAGAGAAGAACAGCTGGAACTTGAAGAGACGCCAAATGTTCCTAAATTCATCAAGGAAATGAATGATTTGGAAATTGTTGAATCCACCGCAGCTCACTTTGATTGCCGTGTTGAGCCTGTTGGAGACTCTTCAATGAGGATTGAATGGTATTTCAATGGGAAACCTTTAGTCACCGGCTCAAGACTTCATACATCCGACGACTTTGGATTTGTGAGCCTTGACCTCGACTGGACATTCGCAAGAGATGCTGGCGAATATCTTTGCAGAGCTGTAAACAAATGGGGATTCGCTACAACCAGAGCAAAATTATTGGTGAAAGGAAAGCGAGAGGCGCAATCGAAAGGAAATATTGATGCCCAGAAACTCAGCGAGTTGGAAAGAGGAATGGTGAGAGAAAATGTTGAAGATGTGAAAGTTTCTCAACCTCCCAAGTTTACCAAAACAGTAAGTCAAGAAATACAAAAATTATGAAATAAACAAAAATTTCATTTTAAATAATAATTAAATTGTTAAAATATATTATTTATTTTTAATAGGTCAGTAACATAACTCTCACTGAAGGAGAATCTGCTCATTTTGAATGCACCGTTGAACCTAAAAATGACTCTTCAATGAAAGTCGAGTGGTTTAAGGATGGAAAACAACTCACTCAGGGACATCGGTTCCGAACCATTTACGATTTTGGATTTGTTAGCCTTGACATTCTCTACACGTACCCGGAAGACGGAGGAGTTTACGAATGTCGAGCTATTAATGACATAGGCCAAGATGTTACAAAAGCGAGCCTCAGTTGTAAAAGTAAGCCTTATCAATGAATAATTTTAAAAGTAATTAATACTTTACAAAATGTTCACAGAACTTCCTTCCATTCTCCTTCAAAACCAAATGCCAAAGGGAATGAAGCAGGAGACTCTGATCCAAATGGAGGCCGCCATCAAAAAATACACGTCTGAAGTATTCCTAACGGAAGAAGACATTTACGATTCTGAGAAGAAACAGCCTCCAAGATTTGTCACGCAGATTAAATCTCAATTAGAACTCAAAGAAATGGAAGGAACAAAGTTCGAGTGCCAATTGGCTCCAGTTGGAGATCCGAACATGAAAGTCGAATGGTTCAAAGATGGAAAACCTCTGACTCACAGTATGACACAAATTCATTAGCTCGTGTTTATCATTTCTGTGGGCGGAAAATAATTGGTCACCTTCGCTCCCATTTACATCTCGAGTCTTTTATATGAAAAGTAATTGGTGATTTTTATCTTTATAGAAAACCGTTTCACGCCCATCTATGATTTTGGCTACGTTGCAATGAACTTTGCTTGGGTTTACCCTGAAGATTCCGGAGAATACGTCTGCCGAGCCACGAATCTTTATGGGACAGACGAGACGAAAGCGATTATCAAAACAACTGGAAACCCGGGTATTATCTATGAAACACAACTACCGAAAGGAATGGAGAGCATTGAGAAGATTCGACAAATGGAGGCCAGCTGGGTCAAACATGACACGAACGTCGAGACAGAGAGACAGAAAGAAGCCCCAGTTTTTGTTACAAAACCTGAGCCAGCAGAAGTCTTTGAAGGAGAATGGGCGAGATTCGTCTGTCGTGTAACAGGATTCCCTAGACCAAGAGTTCTCTGGATTGTCAATGGAAGAACTGTGATGAATGTATGGAATTTTATTCCCCGATTTTAAATCTTTATTCTATTTTTGAATATTGAATTGGCTCAAAACATAATTGCAAAACGTTTATCGTATTTTTTGTATTTTTTGTAAACAGCAATCTGTTTAAAAAAGTGTTTAGATGCATTGAAAGTATAATTTAAAATGAAGGATTTATGTCTTGGGTAAACTAGGGTTCCCGGTACAAACTCACGTATGATGGAATGTGGCAATTAGACATTCCCAAAACACGGCAATATGATCATGGCAAAGTTGAGATTGTTGCGAAGAATTCTCTTGGAGAGGCTTATGCCTCAACGGAGCTCCGGGTCCTCAACAAACATGAAGACTACAGAGGAGTGTTGAAGAATGCACCAAGGCGTAAGGATACAATTAATATCAAATGTTACAAAAATATATTTGTCGGACTAACTGACTCTCCTTCGTTCTGTTCTGTATCCGTCTCAAATAACAAAACCCTTGTGTCCTTTGTCTCTTAATGAAAATTTAGCCTGGTATGACCTTGAGTCGAAAGAGGGTGATGAAGAGAAAGCCTTACTTCAAGCCCATCTTCGGCCCGTTGAGTTGGTCAAAGGAGGTAAGGCTGACCAGGAATCTCCCGAATGGCAGGAGAAGACCAAGAAAGGTGAAGAGTTTCACTCGAAGATTCGCGAGGTAAGTATCTATGCGGGTTTTTATGTAAAGCACCTACTTTATTTGGCAAATGCCACACTTTCTATTTCAGCTCGAAGAGTCTCAAATTCTCAAAGAGCAAAAAATAAGGGAGCAAAGTCGACAGATGCAAATTTCTGGAGAGAAAAAGTCAATGGCCACCAAAATGGCTGATGACTATATGAAACAAGTTGATCAGCAAGATGAGGTGGCTAAGCAGGAAATCATTAAAGTCACAAAAGGCATTAAGTCTAATCAAATATCCAATGTTTTCAACAAGTCAAACGTTGAAAAGGAAGAAAAGAAAGAAACGGATTGGCGGTGAGAAAAAACCCTTCTTCGATTTAAACTTTAAGCGAGAAGTTTAACTATTCCTAATAAATTATACAAATCCTTTGATATTTTAATTTTTAGGGATGAGAAAAAAGAATTGACAAAGGTTTCCGAGAATCGTGTTATTTCAGAACAAAAAGTCCTTACTCCCAGTGAGACAGGCTTATTTGGAAAGGAAAAGCACGTCAATGTGCAAAAGCAAGTCCAAAAGGAGGCAAGTTGGGCAATTAAGCTAAACGTCTATTTTAATAAAAATGGTTATAAATATAAAAAAATCGCAATTAAAATATTGATTATTTAATAAATAGACAAAGGACGATGTTGAAATCACTCGGAAAATAACAGCGACGGAAACATCAGAAATTGAACACAAAGCGAAGACAATTGAAAAAGTTGTCGCAAAGGATCAAATGCAAAAGCCTGCTAAGCCGCCATTCTTCACCAAGAAGATTCAACCATGTCGAGTCTTTGAAAAAGAACAGGGACGGTTTGAAGTGGAGTTTGAAGGAGAACCGACTCCAACAATTAATTGGTATAGAGAAGAATTTCTCATTACCGATTCTCCAGACTTCCAAATCCACACATTTAGCGGAAAGTCTATTTTGAATATCCGAGAGGCAAGCCTTTTCTCAACCTTTCAATTCATAAACCTATACATGTGCCATGTTAAATTAAGTTACTCATTTTTCCTATTAAAAAAGGTATTCCTTGAGGATAGCGGAATCTTTTCGGCAACTGCTGAGAATCGTGGCGGAAAAGCAAAATGTTCTGCCAATCTCGTTGTGGAAGAGAAAAAATCACGGTCAGGTGCTGTGCCTCCGAATTTTACACAGACGATCCAAGACCTTAAGTTCAAGCAAGGAGGAGCTATCAAACTGAGCTGCAAAGTATCTGGAACGAAGCCAATGGAAGTTTACTTTTTAAAGGTACATATATCAACTCGGGAATTGCAATTTGATTTATTTATTAGCCAATAAACATTAATTTCAATTATGGAATGTCAGAATGGAAATAAACTCAATGCCAGCGCCCGCCTTACCATCACGTCAGCACAGGAGACATACAACTTGATCATTAACAAAGCCGTTCCCGACGATGCCGGAAAATACGAGTGCGTGGCAATTAATAATTCTGGAGAAGCACGTTGTGAAGCTGAAGCTCAAATTGAGTCAGATCAAATGAAGAACAAAGAGTCAACAGAGAACCCTTGCGTCGTTGAACCTCTCAGAGATATAAAAGTCACTGAGGGTGCAGGAACTTCTTTCAAGTGCAGAATCGAAGGAAGACCTGGTAATTCCATACTTAACCATTACTTTAACAAAGTCTTAACATTATCATGCTAATGGTAAGAACTCATCCATGATAAAGTACTATTTTTAAGAATTGACTAACTATACGCATTTATTTATTTTATCCTCGTGTATGTTTTTATAATAAAAGCTCCTGCTGTTAAATGGATGAAGAACGGCAAGCCTTTAAAACCATCAAAATACGTGAAAACCGTTACAGAACTTGAACACGAAGTTCTCAAATTCAGTCAAGTCTTCCCAGAAGATGAGGGAACGTACACATGCACTGGACAGAATAACAATGGAACCGTAATGACGACTGCCAAAATGATCGTTGAAGGTAAAACGATATTTAATACTTACTAATGTATTTTTACAATTGTAAAGGCTTATAAACATGAAAGTAAACGTGCTAACGAGGATCACTTAACTCTATAGCCCAAAAGTCGGATGAAAAGTCACCAACGTTGACAAAGATGGTTGACGTAACTGTTGACGAAGGAGAGCCAGCTCAATTTCGAACGATGGTTGAAGGGAAGCCGACTCCGAAGATTGAGTGGTTCCGCGAAGGAGCTCTCATCCCGAAATCAGAGGACTTCGCGGTAAGGAATGCATTTGAAGCCGAAAAGAATTTGGCAGCTCTCACAAGCCCATCCTCGCCGTGATTATAAAATAAATTCTATGAACCGTTCTCCACTTCAACAAATTGCCAATTACTATTATTTTGGCTATTCTATGTTCAATCATGAAACGATTCTTTTAATTTTCTCATGAATTCTTTAAAAAAATCAGAACACTTAAAAGCCTTTTTTGCTAAAAATACTTCATGTTGAAAGTAATGAGCAAAAATGAGAGTTTTGCGAGAGGAGATGCCAAATGCTTCTTCGTTATTCTATTCATTGTTTTTTACATTTAACACGAAATGAGAGCTGAGAGTGATTGTATGATTTGGTATACATAGATGCTTCAAGAAGGCCCACACGCCGTGCTTCTCATAAAAACAACATATGAAGAAGACTCGGGCCGCTTCAGCTGCCGGGCGACAAACAGCGCTGGGCAGGCGGAGACGACAGCACTCCTCACTGTCAAAAGTAAGGATTGACTCATGACTACGTTGAGTTGAGGACAATGGGGATGAGCTCTGTAGAGCATAGCTTCCGACACTTAAGTCGAATCAGCAAGCCTTAAAATATATAAGCTTAAAAATACTATTAATAAGATATATGTGAAGATTGGATTGGATCCAGGAGTCTGTTCTGTAAATTACTCAGTATATCTAAATAGTATTTACTATTCCTTTTTTCTGCTTTTTTCTCCTCCACCTCCTCCCCACTTGATGAATCTCTGTTGGAGACCCTCCAGGAGAGCCTTAAAATTAGAAGACTCTTTCCAACGACTCTTCACCTCTTTACTCTAATGTCAATAAGTGAAGTTTCGTATCTCTCTCTATACATTTTCATTTTATCACGCTTTTCAAAGCTTTCTATTCAATTGTTAGCTTGCTATCGAGTACTATATATATGAACTATATAAGTATTTATTATGCTAAATACGATCTTCTGTCGTCTATTGGTGGCGTTTAAATAAGAATTAATAAAATTAAAAAAAGAAATCCCGTTTGTTGATTCTCTCAATCTTCCTCCCAGTTTTATTACTTTCATTCATTTCTTTAGGCTTTTGGCAACTTTATTTTTTGACAAGTATTTTTCTTGGATAGAGGAGCATATTTAAAAAAATAGTCAGAAGAAATAATCTTATAGGTAGTTTTAAAATAGGAAACTCGCACATATAATCATTGACATAAAAATTACACAGACTCATGCACAAATATTCAGAGATATACATAACTCTCATATGAAACCAATTTAACGAGATTCTATACAGGAAAACCATCGACTATTTAGTTAATGGATACACTTTTAGTGAGAAATGAATTGAAAGGAACATAAGTGAGAACTCATAGTCAGTTGATTCCATGCCAAAATGAAAATTTGACTAGTGAGGCCTTTTAGGGAAACAAGACACAGGATTTGAGTAGGAAGAGTCGGTTGGTCGTCTTCTTCTGTCAGAATTTCCATTTGAGGGATGCATTACTCATAAACAATAAATCACCATTTAACTTAAACGGGAGGCTAGATGCAGCTGTCAACATAAGTTAAAAAGCAATTTGTAACCGAGGACGAGGCACCCGCTTAGAAAATTAGAAAGAAGGTCTTGGAGGAGAGAGAACAGAGACCGCACTTGACTTGGTCCCGATTCGGGCCAAGTTTGCCAGGTGAATGCGGCGACTGCCTGACTGACTTGAGTTTCTCTCTCTAACAAGTTCAAGCTTTGCGCATGGACCTCTCTTCCTCCAACTTCCCCCTTCCTCACCCGCTTGCCTCATTATTACAACACTTACGGCATCCCTCTATTTATAACAGACATTCTTCTCTGGTGATGGGCTCTATTTTTATTTCTTCTCTCTGCTTTACTTTCAGAGCGAACCAAGCTTGTGCCGCAAACGGGAAAACAGCCATTAGCTCAATTAGCAAAAAAAGGACTTAACCAACAATCAATTAGCACCGGAGATGCTCATCTCTCCCGCCTCGAGCAAAGGATCACTGAAGAGATGGAAACCCACGGATATTCGCAAAATGGAAACGCCGACTCCGAATTGGCCTTGACCTCGATGACGAAAGGGAAGAATCGATGGGCTGAGTCAGAGGATTCGATGTTATTGGCATTATCTCAATCAACAGATGAAAATACCAGGAATTTAGAGCGTAAGGGAAAAGAGAATTATGAATCTGTTGATGACTCAACCATTTTAAATGTTGATAAAACGATAAATGAAAATGTGGATGAGAATGTTCCTATTTGGATGCGAAAGAAGAAAGCAGAGCCAAAGAAAGAAACGAGTCCAATTGAGAAACCCACGCAAGAAAATGTTCCAATGTGGATAAGAAAGAAAGACATGAAGCCAAAAGAAGTTAAAGAAGTTTCAAAACCTTCATGGCTCAAAAAGAAAGCCGCTTCCAAAATTGCACAAGAAGTTGAAAAGGCTAAAGCTCGTGAAGAAAGTATTGAAAAAACTGAGGAAGGTGTAGAAATTACGGAAATTGTTGAAGATCGATCAATTATTTCAAAAGAGGATCAAGTTGAAGTAAGTATTGATAGTACGGGAGCTCAAGTAATAAAGAAAAAGCCACTTGTAGCTCCAGGCAAACCTCAGAAACCCAAAGCTTCTCCTGAAGCTCAACCTAAAATCGAGGAGAAAATTATTGAAAATATGACTCCATGGGGTAAAAAGAAAACCACTCAAATACCAATTGAAGATAAAAAGGAAGTCTCAAAAGGACTTGAAATATATGAAATCACGGAAAATAGCTCAACATTAAAAATTGATGAAATTGTTGAAGAAAAAATAGAAGAAAATGTTCCTGTTTGGATAAGAAAGAAAAAGGGAGAAAAGAAGACAGAAGCTGAAAAGCCTCACAAACAAGAGAGCATTGAAATACCTGTTGACACTTCCGTTTCAATTGATGTAGCAAATAAAGAGAAAACTACATTTTTACCTAAACCTGAAGGAAAACACGATTCACAAGTAGAATCAAAAATTCCATTAAAGAGTAAACCTGAAGAAAAGACTGAAAAATTGCTTCCTTGGCAGAGAAAGAAGAAAGTTCAAATGCCCACAGCACAAGATGAAGGAAGCGAGGAAATTTCCATTCCTGAGTTGAAACCTGAATCCGTCTCAACTGTAACTGAGGAACTTTATCATGAAAAAGTAGTGCCTTCAGAAGATTTGCAATTAGATTCAAAAGGAAAGAAAATACCTCTTCCAAAAGACACAGCTATTTCAAAAATTAAACCAACACATCCTGAAAAAATGCCCATTAATGAAGCTGCTGAGCTTATTGTTAGTCAGGATGGAACGGCGAAACCTTTAAGTAAATCTCCCAAGCAAACACCAGAAGCCCATGATGAAAAAATACAATTGAAGCCAATACCCAAAAAATCTCCATTAAAAACAGAAGAGAAGGAAGAGATTAAATTAAAACCAATTCCAAAAGCATTTAAAGAGCAAGATGAAAAATCGGAAATTGAAATTAAATCACTACCTTATGAAGTAATTGAGGATACTTCATTGAAATCCGAAGAGGATTCAGATACCAAAGTCCCAATTACTAAACAATCCTTAAAGAAAAAAGGAGAAAAAGATGATAAAAGTTTGACGTCTATAACAAATAAAGTTGAAATTGACATTTCAATCGCCGAAGAAGCAATTGAGACTGCTCCCTTAAAGCCTGAAGAGAAATTAGGACAGAAAGCTCCTATTCCTATAAATCCCTTAAGAAAAAAAGAAGGAAGGGAAGAAAATGTTTTACCATCTTTACTAACGAAAGAGGAAATTAATATTTCAATTTCGGATAATTCAGATAAAATTCAAGATATAAAACCAGTTGATTCAACTAAACCAGAAGAAACTATTACAATATCCGAAGACAAAATAACAACTAAAGTTGAACCTTCATCTAAAAAGCCTTCTAAAAAAGATGAAACAGCGTCAGTTGACTCTCCAAAGACTGAATTAAAGCAGAATTCAGAAATGGAGATAAAAATTGAATCAATTCCGACGTCTGAGATTGAAATTGGCCCATTAAAGCCAGATAAGAAAAATGCAACAAAACAACAACCTGTAGAGGAAACTCATACGCAAGAGGAACCCAAAATGTGGAAACGAGGAGTTAAAAAACAAAAACCTAAACCTACTTCAAGTGAAGAATCACCATTAGCCACAAAGGATAACTTTGACATTGAAATAACACAAGACGTTCCAATTAAAGATACTGTCCTGGATGAAGGAAATAATGTTCAATTAGACAATGAAAATATCGAAAAAGACCAAGAGAAACCTTCATCATCAAAATCTGGCCCCCATGGAGTTACAACGGATGAGAAAGTTGAACAAATTTTGAAAAAAGTACCAAAAAAGAAGTCTGAAATAGTTCAAAAAGAATCAATTGATGTTACATTAAAACCAATTCCAAAACCAGAGAAATTACCACAAGAATTAAATGTTCCACAGGAATATACAATTGACACACAAATTAAAGGAATTACAACAAAAGGTACAAAAGAGAAAAGAAAACCCAAAAAAGCCCAAGACACACAAGAAGAAATTGAAGGTGTTATTCAATTACAAGAAGATACCGATATTGTTGATCATGAAGAAGAAAAACCAACTGATGAAATTCATCCTGGTACTGAAAAGCTTAAAACTCTCCAAAAGAGTAAGCATCTTGAGACTCAAAAAGTCGAAGAAGTGGAAAAAATCACTCTAAAACCTGTAATTCAAAAGAAAGTTCAATTGCCACAAGAAGCAATTGAAGAAGTTAATTTAAAACCTATCCCAAAAGAACTTGAGATAATAGAACAAGAGGTTGGTCAATATGGAGGTTTTAAAGCCTCGCCATATGAAATGGAAAGTGAAGTTCAAGAAGTTGTTCAAAAGCCAAAAAAGAAAAGAACTTCAAGATGGGAAACTCCTGTTTCAATTCCAACCGAAGAAGATAAAATTGAGGTTGAAATTGAAGAAATTCCTGAATACAGTGAAAAGATACCAGAACAATTTGAGACTGAGGCTTCTCAAGAAACTTTACTTTCTGAAAACTTTGAAATTACAGTTGAATCAGAAATAAAGCCAAAAGAACGTGTTAAGAAGGAGAAAGAAGAGCCTATTGAAGCACCAATTGGATGGAGAAGAGGGAAAGGCGTAATTCCCAAAGAGGAGCACTCAAAGGAAAACGTCACATTAAAACCAATACCTAAAAAAGATCAACCTGAGATTCAAAATGAAACGGATAATGATAAAACGATTAAATTCACTCAACCAAAATCACCAGAAGAAGGGGATGAAATTACACTTGAAGTAGTAAAGCCCAAAACAAAGAAACCGAGTCGATGGAAAAAAGATGTCGATGAACCAACCAATGAAGATACGCCACAGTTTATTGAAGCAGAGCAACCAATTGAAGGAATAATTAAAAAATCAATTAAACGCGATACTCAAACTGAAGAAGAAACCAAAAAATTTAAAATGGGTAGAGGAACAATTCCACAAGATCATGAAGATCAAGAAAATGTTAAATTGAAGCCAATTAAAAAAGATGCAAATGAACATTTAACAGGAAAAGAAATGAAAGAAAACTTGCAAATAAAACCAACAAGTCTCAAGCAACCCGAAGATGACACTGAAAAGAGAAAG
The DNA here is from genome assembly GCA_009869795.1 of Neelides sp. FZ-2019. NCBI lineage: Eukaryota > Metazoa > Arthropoda > Collembola > Neelipleona > Neelidae > Neelides > Neelides sp. FZ-2019. The sequence goes on along the minus strand of VJMY01001115.1, from coordinate 2,795 downwards.
AGTGAAAAAGCCAAAAAGTTAAAATCTAAAAAGTCCGTTAGTTTTGAAGATGATCTGCCAGAAGATGAATATATCACAACAAAGGAAATGGAACATGAAAGAACAAGTGATTTTAAGCAAAAAGAAAGTCCCCAAGATGAAGGTAAAGGATGGAAGCCTGGAAAGGGAAAAATCCCCAAATCTGATGAAGAGAAAGAAGATGTAAAATTAAAACCCATTCATAAAAAAGAAAAGGGTTTTGAAGTACAAGCTGAGGAAAAAGAAAGTGTTGCCTTTAAACCAACAGATTCCAAAATGAAAGAGGATGAGTCAGATAAATTAATTCCTCCAAAAATGTCAAAGAAAGATAAGAAATCCAAAAAGCCTTCAAAAGGAACTGAAGAGTTTGAAATATCTGTGGAAATGGAATTTGAAGGAGAAACTGAAACGTTTGTACCTAAAGAGTTAGACACTGAAGAATATGAAAAAACGGTTAAGCTTAAAGATCGTCTTGAATTTAATCCCCAAGAGAAAAAATCTAAAAAGTCGAAAGAGATTGTAAAGAAAACAATGGAAGAACAATATGAATTTCAACCTTCCCTTTACAAACCTGAAGATAATGATAATAAATCAGCAGATGAAAGTCCATTCACATTAAAATATCCAGATCGTGAAATATCAGATGGAATGACTAAAACAGAACAACCCACAAAAATGAAACGAAAGCAAAAAAAGAAAAGACATTTACCCAAAAGAATTGAAATTAAAAGCGACGAGTCAGAAATTGAGGCTGAAAATGATAATGAAGAAACTGACAATGAAGAGACTCCAATAGATGAAATTGAAGTGACAATAAAAGAACAAGAAACAGCCGCGCCAATTGGCAAAGTTAATGATGAAAATATAGAGATCTCAATGAAAACAATGGAAGTTCAATATGAATTCAAACCCAAAATCAGTAAATCTAAAAAGGAAAGTCCGTTGCCAGAAGATGACACATCAATATTGATAGTAGATAGAGAGGATGTGATGAAGAAAGATGAAGAAAAAATACGAAAAGGAAGAAAAAAGAAAAAAGATAAGGACAAAAAGCCATTGAAGGATGAATCTCTCCCGACAACTGATTTTCATGTAAAATCAGAAGAAGCAACTGAAAGTTCGGATTTTGAAGAAATAGTTGAAGAAAAAATTTCTAAGCCTCAGAAGATTATTGATGTGCAAAAACCTGAAGATGCAAAGACAAAAGGAACAAAAGAAATTGCAAGTGGATCCCTTGAGCTTCAATATGAATTTAAGCCAAAATTAGGAGAATTAAAAATTAAAGATAAACCAATTGAAGGTACTTCAATTGAACTAAAACTAACACCTCAAGAAGAGGCTGTCAAACCTAAAAAAGTCAAGAAAATTAACGAAAAACAATTAATAGAAAAAGAACAACCTGGTGACTCGACTAAACAAATTGTTCCAACTGCTAATGAGTCTGAAAGTGATAGAGAAGAACTTGTTACTGAAATCACATCTGTTAAAAAATCAATGAAAATTAGCTCGAAAGATAAGCCAACACCTGCTGTTGAAACTATTCAAAGAGAGAATTCAGATAAATTCATTGAAGTTAAAATGGAAGGTCAAATTCAAAATATTGACATTAAAATTGACAATTTGGAGGAGGAAAAAACGCTTGAAAAACTCAAATCTCAGAAAAAACCAATTAAGTTAATTAAAAACTCTAAAAAGGAATTAGAAAATATTGACGCTGATGTCGAAGTTTCGCCTGAATCAACCAAACCTTTGGAAATTGATTATGACGTTTCTCCTGTTGATGTTGATGTTGAAGAAGGTGCACCAGAAATGACAGAAACGAATCAAATTATAGATTCTCAACCAGAAACTTTAAAACAAGGAATAAAGCTACAAAAAGTAAATATTCCAACTCAAATGACAAATAAAACCATTCTCGAAATTGAAAAATCTTCAGATCAAGTCAAAGAAAAAGAATCCTTACATGTAACAGTTGAAGAACAAATTGTCGAAGTTGAAGAAATAACGCCTGAAGGAATTATTGTTAAAAAGATAAAAAAGATAAAAAAGCCAAAATATGTTAAAGAAATTGACGTAATAACACATGTAGATGAAGAGTCTCCTATTGAATTAGCTATTGAAGATATTCCAGAAGAAACGGTTAAAATTGAACTTGAATATGAGGAACAAGAAGAAATTCAAGAAGTTGAAATTGAAGAAATTACACCCGAAGGAATTGTTAAGAAAACAACTGTTAAAAAGGTTAAAAAGCTAAAAAAGAAATCTAAACCAAGCACTGATGAACCGTTTGTTGAAATTTCTGAAATTCCTGAAGAAATTCCAATTGAATATGAAATCAAAGAACAAAAACCTAAAAAGAAGTTGAAATCAAAACCAAATGAACCAAACTCATCATTAGAAATTTCCGAAATCGCAGATGATGTTCCAATTAATGAGCAAGTATTCGATGAACAACAAGAAAAACCTTCAGAACATTTAGTTGATCAACCCGAAACGAAATCATCTAAAAAACCCAAAAACGCACCAGAAAACGAAGAAACCGAAGGCTTTAGCCAACAAGATTTAAAACCAACCAAAAAGAAGACAGAATTAAAAAAAAAGGAAGATATAAAAATACCTCACTTAAAATCTGTTCCTAAAGAAGAAATAACAGTTGAGACTGATTATAAAACAGAGTTGGTCGTTGAGCAAAAGGATCAATTTAAGACTGAAGTTGAAATCAAACCAAAGCCCAAAATGAAAGTTGATTTCAATTTAGATATAATCAAACCTCCGAA
>VJMY01001114.1:0-19333 GCA_009869795.1 Neelides sp. FZ-2019 | reverse complement strand
ATTGACGAAGAAGAAAGAAGAGGCTTATCGTGAAATGAAGAAGAAAATTAACCAAAAAATGAGAGTTACAATTGATATTACAGGTTAAAAATCTTTATTTATCATCTATTAGAACAATTAAAATAGCATCAAGTTCTGTTTGACAAAGATGCGGAAAGTTAAAATACAAGATTGAATAATTCGGAACTTTTAATAGGAATAATATAATTATTATTGTAAAAATGTGAAAGTTATTATAATTATAATTAGGTTAAAGAAAATTCTTATACATTTTTTTTAACTTGAGGGCTTTTGATTTTTTAATTGACGGTTTCATTTTAATGAACTGACAAGTTTAAGAGAAAGGAGAGATTTGAAAAATGAGTTGTTTGAAAGTTAGCGTTTAAAACCATTAAATTTCTAATGGGTCGAATGGTTAAAACAAACATTCGTAAATTTCCTCAGCCGGGAGTCGTTTGAAAAGGCGCATCAAAGGGATGATGATTTGTGAGTGATGAGTTTGAACCTCCTATTGGTAAATGGAGGAGAACGAATTTGAAAGTTTCTCTCTCTTATCTCCGTTAATTTATTTCACCAAGTGGATTTAGCAGCGAACAAGACTCATGATTATGATATAAGGAACAGGCTAATGAGAATGGTACATTAAGCTCATGTGCTCTGTGTAAATGGCTAACAAGGGGGTACGAGAGTGCAAATATTTGGTTATGGGGCTTATTTGCAATATTCTTTTTATTGCCGTCACTCCGTCGTTCGCCCTCGCATCCTTCTTCCTCAAATGAAACACATTTTTCCCCTTTATAAGACCCTGGAACCCTTTTTTCACTTTTCAAAAACTCTCTGTCAATTTCACACCTTTGCCCTAATCTTCACTTCCTCGCGGCCTTTTCCCAAGTTCCCACCAAGAACTCTCTTGGCTGCCAAGTGGAATTTTCTACCTGTCCCCTCACCAATTCTCACTTTTGACAAATGGGCCTCTAATTAAATGTTGGCTCTCTCAAATTCATGTCACTTTCTGTTTAATTTCAATTATTTCCCTCTCCGCCTCCCCAACCTAAACCTATCATTTTTTATAGATGTATCTCTAGGCAAATAAAAATTCGGGCTTACAATTTCATGCAACTCTTCATACAAAAAGCTCAAACAAAGTATTTACCAACGTCATTCTAATTCCAGTAATTCACCAGGGACTTTTATTGTTCATATCACTATAATAATCAATAATTTTGATAAATGCCGTCATCCTTTCTAAATAATAATAAAATTCACTTAATTTATGTATGAACATGAAAGCATCACGTATGTACGGCCATTACAACCATCAAGTACTTGCCTCTGTCAAGTACAACCATTAAAGACGCTCCATTTATGACAATGTTATGAGCTTAATAAGAATGGAATACAAGTGAATCCGAGAGGATTTATGACGAGGAAATATACGAGACCTCCTATATAAAAACAATAAGGAATTTTTTTACGCATCATCCTATTATTGTATGTATTTGTCCGATTCCTCTATTTTATGAGCCGATGACAAATGGAATGGACCAAATCGTAATGATCGAAGAGGTAAAATATGAATAAAAAGAACCCACGCACCTGTGGTTTACCCAAAAATAATAAAGCGATTGTATGGGAAGATGCGTCAGGGCACGTGCTAACTCCACGTCCCTTCAATTGTAATAACATCATTCATACAAAGAACCAAATGGAATAATGAGGCAAACAAAGCGTCGGCCTCATCGTCCCTTCCTAATAATATATTATATGAACCCGTGTGTATGGTTAGAAATAATGTATGAGGATATGAAGAACCGTGTGGAAATAAAGTGTAGACGTTGTCTGTAGTTGTGAACGATGGTCGTCGTCCCCCCGCTCACATCCGGCTTTATGAGAAAGAATTTCACGTCTACCTGGCTATAAAATACACGCCGGATCTCATCAGAACATGAGAACAACTTTTACCCTTTTTCTCATTTGAGTGAATTGAGTCTCTTGGGGTTTTGCGAGCGTCGTTGTTGCACGACCCTTGGAGACTCACGAGAGACGACGGGGTGAACACATAGGACCAAGGATCAATAAGACTCCAAATTGGACGGGGAAAAGCAAAGAACAAGTGAGGCTTAAATTCGAGTGATGTGTGGAGAGGATGGAGAAGGTACAACACAGGGACACATGGATAGTATGACCAGAGGGTGCAAAGCCATTGACGATGAGCCAATCGCCCCCAATTAAGATCCTACCCATTTGTCACGATGGATTACACTCATTTTATTGCCTCTAAACAAATCTCAATTCCCGACCATATTTGGCAAACAAATGAAAAGTTATTCAAATCTTTTCTCTTTAATTGTTTTTTCTTCTGCTCAGCACAAATGAGAGCCTTCTGCTATACTTTTAACATAACAATGATTGGGCTTTAACAATAATGGCATAAATTGAAATAATCACAAACTTGCTTGTTAACTGTAAACAGACTTTAATGTCTTTAATGTAGTAAATGCCTCAATAATACTCAATATATAAAACACAAAGTTCCGTCATTTTCTCACTTCTTACATGAACACATTTTCTTTCATCATCTTATAAATATATCATAATTATAATAGTTATATCATTATATCATATTAATATCATCAATCATCAACTTACAAATATATAAATATTACTTTATCAAATAATTAATATGCCGGAGAATAAAGTTTAAATATACTTTATAATGAAAAAAATTGACAAAAAATATAGATCATCAATGAGGACAAAATACTCTAAAAAAAGAAATACGGCCCAAATAAACATGAAATTGTTTTATCAAATTAATAAGCCAGAGAATAATGTTTAAATATATTTTACAATAAAAAAAATTGAAAAAAAATATAGATTCTTCGGGTGCAATGTATCCTTGTTTTTAAAAAGGGAAAAGATGACGAATTTGTCTTGCATTTTATATTTAAGACTTTAAACGAAGGTCTAGAACATTAAAGATGTATGGTAGTTCCAAAGGCGGAGACTATTGGAGTTGGGAAGGGTGAATCCATTAGGAGAGTCCCCTTGAAGTAAATTTGGAAGACGACGACGAGGAGGGGATGACGCAAGGGTCTGGGAGGTTAGATTGTAGAATAACACTGTGGCCTGTGCCGTCGTAGCTCTTGAGTCTCTCTCAATCATCTTCCCTCTTCCCCACTCATTCACCATATATTACATAGAAAATTATACTCATATATCCCCTCATTCGTTCACATTCACTCAGAGCTCTGCAGAGTAAGGATTCTTATATTCACATCATATTCCATATAAGTTCACATTTTATATCCCTCGTCAGCCAAAGAGGGGAGAGCCATATCGTTCAAATGAAACTTTTTTTGCATGAAAGTAGAAAGGCTTTCAAGACTTGTGCAAACAAACGAGAAAATCGTTTCCTCATCCAACATTCGTTGAACGGCGAGGAGGAGAGGTTTGAGCGTTTTTGAGGCCGCGAAGCTCATCGGAATATAACTACACTGGTGACTGCACCTTCTCCCAACTTGAACAATGAATTGCTTGGGATGATGATGGGAGACCCGGCCATGGTCATATAGGAAAAGCCTCTGCAGTAGTCTCAACGGCCGGACTTCCCATACCTTGCTTATATAATCTCGAAAAACTCTGATGGAACTTGAAAAAAGCGGGGATCCGAGGAAGAGAAAACTCACTTTTTTTATTCACCCACTCGGCTCAATTTTACACTCACTGGGTTTGACCAAACTTTCCAAACTTAATGTCTCCCAAGAATATTTAATATCCTCTTCAGGAAACTTTGAAGAATTTCAATCTTTCCTTTTAGCGGTTTTCATCATAAGTTTAATATATAATTTACCTAGTTAAGTTTAATTTAGATTATTTTATTATGAAAAGATGTTTCTGTCCTAAAGATTTTGATTAGGTTAGGTTAAAAGTTAATGGTGAATACGAAAAGGTTAATGTCTCATTTATTTTTAATGTTTAATGTTTTGTGTCTAAAGTTGAGGTTTAACTAAGTTTCAGTTATATTTAGCATTTAGTGAGTGGACTTGTTTAAGTCATTTAAAGGATTTTATTTAGCATTTTATCATGACTTGGAAAAATTTAAAACGGTTTTCCTTTAGCGAGCCAACTGAAGGATGAACCCCGTTCATAATTCTATTCATAATCTGAGGTATTCTACTTGGTTGGTACTTTGGACATTGTGGAGAGCAAAGGGGCCGGGAGAGCCAACGCTTTCATGAAATTATAATCCGTTTCATCTGCTCTTTCTGAGTCTTTTATCGAGTATAAAAGATGTATTTTCCGGTAAATTATATACGGATTTTCACATCCCCTTTATAATCTCTCTACTTATTAAATCATGAATAAAATTTTTATCTCAATTGATCAATTACTTAAGTTTTTGCTTTTATTTCCCACCATCAGATTTAAATTTAGTCATAATTTCACAAATTTAGAAAAATGACCTGAAAATTAAAATTTTTAATATTTGAATCTTAGTATATAATTATTTTCGGCAAAGAGCTCCAATTAAAAATGACAAATGTGAAAGTTGGAAAAAAGTCATTGAAGCGCTCTGTTCCGTCTGGTCATCCTGTGAAATTCCGTGATGTGAATGAGAAGGAATTCCCTTTCAAAAGCCTTAGGAGATATTTGAAATATTTTTATTAACAATTAGAGGAGCTGAATGACTCGCGCGTCAGAAACTTCCTCTGCTCGCTGTGAGAAAAACTTACGACCCTACAAAGATCTTCTTCAGTCACTCAGTTTTTTGAATGCACTGAAGGCGCATGGGAGACTCGAGCCTCATTTCCCAATAGGAATAGGAAAATGTATGGATGGGTCCCACACACAAAGCTATTGTTGATTGTAAAAGGCATGAGACAGCTGAATCCCATTGAGTGTGTCTTCAGGAGCTTCCTCGTCTTCTCTCTCCATTCAATGATATTCTAATTGGATTATTCTCTCAGGTTCTCGTTGAAAGAAATCGACAATTCTGAGCCAAAAACTCTTCCATGTCTTTCCCTCCGCATGGACCAAATCTCTACTCAAGTGAAAGGAGCTTAAAATGACACACACACAACAACTAAATACAATTTTAACCATAAACACAAAACCTTTTATCAATGATTACAGAACAAAAAAGTGTTCCTAAGTTCAATTGAAGCCTCCGAGCCTTATTTTACTTAAAATGTCTCTTCAATGAGTCTATTCTGGCAGTTTAAAGGACCCGTTTGAACTTAAACGGTATAACATAATGCATTTGTTCGTAATAGACCTTTTATTTTTATAGATTTCTTTTCTTCCTTTACTTCTAAAATAATAAATAATAACAATTTAATAAGCAATTTTATGTACTAAAATAAGTCTCATCTCGCAGTCTAACTGAGTGGGTCAAATGAAGATTAATGAAATGAATCTGAATTTTTGAAAAAGAAAAATTTAGATAAATAATAATTTTATTATTCTAAATAAATAATATTCCATCAAAAGAAGCTTTTTCAAATGAGAAATACTTAATGTGTATAATCCTCGAGAGTTCTTTCAACTTCCCGTTCATCTCGAACGTCCTTTTTTAATCTCTTCAAGAACACTTGATGGAGAATTGAGGGCTAAAAAGTGACTGCGAATGATAGACATGGAGTATAAAAGCATGAAATGCGAAGACCCTCTTGGCCATCCCTCAATGCAGATGATGCAAAGAGCCTTTTGCCACTCCTTCACTCAATTCCAGTTGATGCGAAGTGGAGAGACATTTAAGAGAGAACCATTATTGTTGTTTAAAAAAGTTAAGCTCCGTCCCACAACTCCCCACTTCACATATAATATTCTCGCTTTTGGCTCTTAAACTCTTAAAGCAAAAGCCATATAATGAATAGACCCATATTTCATACAAAACTATATTGTATACCAAATATTATTGTGTATTAATATCATACGTGCTATAGAATATGGATTTTATAGGGATTTTATAAGTACAATATGGATAAAATAAGAGGAGAATTGATGAAATTGAGGGAGGAATTGAGTACGTAAGTATAGTGAATGGAAGTGAGGGGATATTGTGGCCGGACCAGTTGCCAGCCCCTGGTCTCATTCTTGAGAATAATTAATCCGTGACAAGTGACAGTCTTCCTTTTCATAAGGGCCACAATGGCCCATATTTTCGACCACCGGACCACTTGTAGGACACAATATGAATTGATCCATATATGAGGATCTCCATATGTGCCATTATTCCTCCTTTTCCAAGCCTTCAATGACAGGAGGTGTCTAGAGGACTTTGGATTTATGGAGGACAAGGGCTTATTGAGCTAAAAGACTTCATACATCATATTGAACTTAAAAGTGTCAAATGCTCAATATTTCCTAATTGTCAATTACATTATTAAAATTAAAATTTTAATGCCTTAATATTTTTTATTTTTTGCACACAACTCTCACTTGGTCTTTATTCTCACTTCTTCTGTTCTTCAGCTAATAAAATATATTACAGAAAAAGTAATGCAAATTACTGTAAATATTAGCAGTTAGTAAATTAGCAATGAAGCGAATCTGCAAATAAATAATTTATTAGCATGATCACATTATACATAATTTTATTTACTAAATACAAATAAAAGCATTTTTGGACCCCCATAATGAACGATATGAAGATTAAATTGTAAAATTAAAGGTGAGTGTGTACAAGCCAGTGTGGATAAACATTTTACAATACAGAGAGTTTGTATACATTCAGAAGAGTACACAGAAACACAAACGGAGGAGTGCGCAAGGTAAAAACTGTAAAGAATATTGTATATAGCCACACTGTCAATATTGATCCTCATTAACAATAAAATCTCATTTAATTTCTCTAATGGATTAAGCATCTCTTTTGGTCTCATTCATCATCTCATTGCCTAACTAATTTGCCACAATGTTACAAGACGTAATGTTTTTCGGGGCTTCGTTTTCATTCTTCAAATATTAGTACACTCAATGCGATGACTCTCTCACTCGTACTGTATTAAGTATTATGAAAGATAAATAAGGAATATTTTTCTCATTTATTTCTCCTCATCCATTTTCCATCATCATCTTGACCGTGAACTCCTCGTCATTCACCTCTTAACTTGACTTTTCCATTCCACTTTACACTATATAAATACAATTTGTAGAATACTAACAGAAAATGCTCTAACTATACCTTTAAACAATGCTTATAGGAGTAGGTATACACGGTGTTTAGACTAGTAATACTAGCCTAGTATGATACAAAAGTTCATCGCAAATATCATTTTTGATATACGATATATCCCGTATAAATACAGACTTGTACTCACATTCAATATTGTTCTCTTGTATTTGTCCAGGTTGAAAATGAGTGTGATAGTGAATTGTGTTTGTGTGATAATCTCTGTGCGAGATGTGTCCGAGATTGCTTGGAGAATCTACAACTGGTTTATTGGTGTATAAGATGAACACAAACGCACACATGTGTGGTATTATGTCTCATTCTTCCACATTGTTATTTATTTCCATTCTTGAGGGGCTGAGTGGGTGAATGTGAAGGAGCTCTTGTGCATGGATGGACCGGAGGACGAGAACGACCGCCCAGACAAAAAGACTCTCAGCCAAAGGACCAAAAGGAAAAGAATCCAGTTAAACCCGCATGAGGGCCAGAGTGTCCAATAACCAATCCATCCTCACAGCCAGCTCTTGGACTCATGCTCTTGTTTTCCTTTCCCTGGATGATTCGCCCAAAAGGACCATTGCCGTATTGCTTTGCTTTCCTTTGCTTCCTCGCACGTGATGACTATCTGAATCTAATACTTACAACAATACACGGAGGCATTCATGAACGTGTGTGTGTGTGAAATATGCATGTGAAGTCGACTTGCTCTTGTATTATGATACTCAGTGTATGATATATTAATATGTATGGAGTGGATATGAAATGCATATCTTGTTATCTTGGAGGGATGAGGAACGGAGATTTGACATTTGACAGACGGAGGATATCACAATAACGCGTTGATATTTCTTCAAACGTATCCTCCTTATTGGTTTTGGTGTGAGAAGGGGGAGAGAATGAGTTTTCAAATGATGAGTCAGATTCAAAGTCCGTTTTTATTCTGGTCCTGCCTTTTATCTTATCTCTGTTTTTGGTCCTTTCCCTTTTCTCCCAAATGAAGCCAATGAACAAAAAGTCAGTTTAGTCACTCAGGTATGTCATTTAGTCTTTCACATTCTGTTTTATCCGGATTCTCAGAATGATTAGGATGAGTGGACGCAAAATGAAGACAAGGAAAAGCGGACTTTTAAGACACAACAGAGTCAAATTGACAATAATGTTTTGCATCAATTAAGATATATGAATTTCCCATCTATATATAAATATTTGAAATTTTGATTAAATTACTTATAAAAATTAAAGTCTAGTGACTTTATCGTTTTCCCCAACTCAGAACTTGAATTTATATCATATGATAGGCAAGTTTGAAGGGATGATGTATGTGGGTTGTTATCGCTTGTAACACGGGCAGAGGAGTCGCGTTACCAAATTGCCATCGTCTCTTTCCCGATGAAAATAATTAGCTTTTCTCATTCTGTGGGGCATATATAAGTGGCAGCCTGATGATGGATGAGAGATGAGGAAAGCTGTTATGTGATATCGAGGCCAACAACCAGCGTTTTCCGTTCAAAACCACACTCTCCTTTTACTAACTCTCAACTCGACCCTTCCAACTTTTTAAACAACCCCGTTCCATAATATGCTAAATTATAATGTACAATTAACCTCGGCTAAATAAAATTTAAGGACTTTTCTGATATATTGATTTTTTAAGTTTCAAGATGAATTTAATTAAATAGTAATGGTTTGTATAAATTAATTGTATTCAATATACAATATATTACATTAACAAATATGACGATAAAATGATTTTACATGATTTTCTTTTATTGAATGGAAAAGTTCAAAAACTTAATAAGATTTTTTTTACTTTTTGGAACAATTACTCCAAACAATTATTTGTAGTATTATATTGGTTTATTTTATATTTATCAATGTTATAAAAAAGACATTGAGTTTTTTAGTGTTGGTGTGTAATATTGAAAATGTATTCATGCAAATCCTTCAAGCCATCAGAATAATAATTACAACTGTTTAATTTCTACATTAGTAAGCTTGTTACTAGCATTAGTATACTACTTTACTTGAGAATTCCATGATTGCTTAGTATGCAAAGGTGAATTAGTAAATGTATTAAGATCAATATTCAGCATGGTTTCTCTGTGTCGAATTATCCATCTAATCTATGAGAATATTTTAAGTAGCTTTGGGCTGAGTTAGGTTCTGTATTGCTGTACCGCAAGCCACACTTCCTATACAGTTTTACCAAATAAGTCGACACACTATTGGCAAGTTGTCAATATTCCTGGTACAGAGTTGCAGAACTGGACTGGCCAGTAAACCAAATTAAAAGAAAATTTCTAAAAAAATAGGAATCTTTGATTTTGTTCAAAACAAAAATCCCTTCAATAATTTCAGATCACGTTTTTATTCATTTTAAAGTATTATAAATACCCGTTTGACTTAAATAGCTTTTATTTCTTACAAAAGTACCAGTTTTCAGCTGCAAAGGAAAATTAAATTATACGTAAATGAGAATGCAATTTTAAGTGAAATTAATGAAATTCACAAATACGAAAATAAGGAATGAGTAGTTTAACCTCAAGTAAAATTCTCCCGTTAAGTAAACTAAATTAACAATGCACTCAATAGCACCTCGGGTTCATTCATAAACACAAGAATAGTTAAACTGCGTAAGTGTCAGTTATTCAAATAACACATAAATTTCTATTTTAACTTTGTTAGCATTTGCCCTGCATTACAATTAATTGCCTTAATTAATTGAGTCAAATGGATCCTTATGAAATGATATTTTAGAGAATTAAACCCGTTTTCATGCCACATGCGCGAGTTTTTCCAGGAGTATCGGAAATTCTGAGAGTGGCGGGGCTTATGTCTGGACAGTGGGCGAATCTGGTCGAGATTTGTGATCTTGGATTAGAGGAGGGTGAGATGCTTTTGCAGAGACTGACGTGAGGTTCGTTCCGAATTGATGAGTGTGAGTGTGTGTGTGTGAAAGAGAGATATGTTGGAGGGTTCGTGCCCTGGCCGAACTTCACCGGATTATTCTCCGCCCATTGTCCACTCCGAAACACTAAAGATCCTCATGAGAACCCAACTCAGAGAGCATCTTAATCTTAACTGTTCCCTTACCTCAACTCGAGTCTTCACCTCCAGATAAATCTCGAACAAAGGGGAAAAGATTCTTATTTATGAGAACACCCACTCCATGCTTCATCTATAATCTCGATTCTCAAATCCAAAGAACATCCTTACAACCAACGGACTTCACTTTTACCCTTTAACTTAACTTCTGATGAAGTCTAGCATCATTTCCTCCTTCTCATTATTATACTTTTTAACTGACCCGTTCTGTGCTATACTGTAACCTTTTAAAATTAATGAGAAAATGTTTAATAAAATAAGAAACACAAATTAAGTCTGGATGTTTAGATTTTATTCATTAATTTAACTGTACATACGCATTAACTGGACTGTATAGCATTTAGACTTAGTATGTAAGTACGATACAGAGATTTACAGAAGTGTACCGCAGTCATTTGTAAATTATACATTTACTTATGTAATAATCTTAATGTAGCTTTTACGTATCATCTAATAAGTATTGTATACATTCCTCGTATTCTTATTCCTTAAGTATTATTTACACAATTGAATTATCGCTTAAATAGGGAGGCAATAGAAACTTCTTACATACGTTGGCTGAGTTAAATATTATTTTAGCTTATAAGTAAGTATCAATGAATACAATGACGCTCTTTGCAAACTTGAAATTTAATAATGTTCCAAAGTTGAACCAAATGTAATGTAATGTAAGTATAAGACTTTTTGACTTCATCAAACCTTAATGTAGATTATATAGTGTGTAATTTAATTATATGTTTCCTCAGTATATCTTAATTGTAACATTCTCTACACCTGGGGGATCACTCACGATCAAATTTTATTACAGAGGTCGTATAATTAAATCGATTTGAACTAAACGACTCCTGTCCGTCACATCAATCCTGGATGCTCAATTGACCAATTACTCTCCTTGTTGGAATAAAGAGCTCCAGTTCTCCAGCAGAGCCGCAGATGTGCCGAATTTCCCTGTGGTTTGAGTGTATTTTTAGGGGCATGAGGATGTTGGGCAGGTGTGAGGAACACTCACACACACCTATCCATTAGGTATACTTATTCTCAAGTGGAAATCGATGGCCATCAGAGCTCTTTTCTATAAGGAGACGTATGAATGTAAAGTGTCACTCGCACTACTCACAGTTGATGCATGTGTTCGTTCATATTCCTTCATCCCGTCAACAACGTCAACCTCAAATTGAAGTCTCTTACATTTAATCCGAGAACTCCCACACTCGAAGGACACGTCGTGGAATATACAGAGCGATACATTATAGAATTAAAACATTATTGAATATTATATAAAAACTTTTATATTAATTCACACGTTCACACGTTTAAATTTCTTATTATGTATCCACTCGTATATTTATGAAATTATAATTAAAAATTCTTTTATCATTAATAGAAAGAAAAAAGACTTAAATGAATCTTAAATAATTTTATATACAATTTCTTGTTGATATATTCAATTCAATAAAACTCCACATGAATGATTAAAAACAAATGGGAAATCTATTGAATCCGCTTTCTCATAATTAATTTACAATTTAAAATAGTTTAATGGTTTATAAAAATGATCTCTTTATAAATATGTGGTTAAATCTAATCTTTAAACCTAAATTATCATTTTGTAAGTATTTACATTTCCAGTTAAACATACAGGAGTTTGATAAAAGAGTTGAATTATCAATTAGTTTCTTAATTATAAATAGCCTATAGTCATTCTTATAAAATACAATCACACGCATAAAATTACGATCATTACGTGTATGAGTAATGTAATATATATTAAAAGGATTATTACGCTTTTTAATTACACTTCAGAGCTTTGCGTATCGTTTAATCGTATGAACTAATCATTCTATTACACACATTTATCTTAACACATTTTAGATCCTTTTTATCTTTCATTGCACTTTACTGTTTACATTATCGTATTCATCATGAACATTATAGTTAAAAGGTAAATTAGCTTTGTAATTATCTTATATAGCGTTTATTAACCCTGCAAATCAAAACTCTAGTTCTATTCTCCAATAAATAATAGGTAAAAGAGAAATTGTCAATTTAACAAATAATGAAGTGTACAGGTTGAGAGGCTTTAGTATTAATTAATGATACTTTCAACACGCTCTTAAATAAAGGTTCTTGAAAGTTCAATTTTTAGATCAATTGTTTGTCAAAAAGTGCAAGAACACAACAGTTGTGCAAGACGGACAAGACAAGACAAGACAAATGAAGTGCAAGACAAATGAATAATCCAAACCAGGAAAGTGCATCGGTATACTTACTTTAATTTATATTTGAAAAAGGTAGAGACTGAAAAGTGAAATGCGCTTCACACAGCACGTCCTCATTGTGTCCTTACTCGTGTCAAGAAAAGAAACACAAGGAGTGGATTTGTGAATGTCAAAAGGGACCAATTACCCATTAATGCATTAGAACGAATTAGTTGAACAAAAGAGGGGCAAAGGAGGCTCATTTGAAGTGTCGTGGTGTCGTCGGATCCGGAAGGGAGTCCAAAACTCCTTATAATGTTATACAAAGTTACTATTAAACTCAAACTGTATCTGTGTATTTACTAACATTAACTAACATTATATATAAATATAGTAAATTGTACGGGTATACTTGTTACTAATATTATAATAAATGGTAGGCGAAATCCAATATAATATGGTTTAGAGTTAAGAGTGAAGGTGTGCGGGACATTTTATTTGTAAACCCTATTCATTAGAGGAAATGATGACGACCCCCTCGTGGGTTTCCCTATTCAAGTTCAAACGGCCAACAAATGTCCTGCTGGGCTTCAACACTGCCTCTCGCTCCAAAGTCGCGCAATGAGAAGAATACAAGGGACTTTAACTGTTTAAGGTGTGTATAGTGAGTCCTATTAGCTTTTCCCCAAAGTGGCATAATGGGTCGTTCAGTAGCGTGTGTGTGCAGAGTTATTATGATCATCCTTATTTTTTCATCTTTCTCTTTTCTCCGCTCCGACCCCATATGACACGGACACAGTGGGACAGGAGGGGTATTGGTCTTTTGGGCTTGACTTTTCCACCTTCCCTACTCACTAAACTCCAAACTAAACTCCTATTATTGATCCTCCTTGTTGAGGAACAAAGGGCTTAAAAGTCACCGGACTCGGGTGTGAGAATCCATTACATCCTCGACACATTATAAATTGAATAATGCCCCGCATGGTAAATGGTACGGCGCTCACTCCTCACACATTAGACCTTCATTCATCCAAACCCGCGGGGAAATAAAAATATACCTTTGTATGCCTAAATGGAGAATGTAAACCTTAATGCTACTTCGGAGATTCCTACATGCTTTGGCCAATAATATTCTATATAATAGATCTGTAATGTACATATCAAATAGATCTATAATAGGATTTAAATATAATTATGATCTTGTTAATATAAGTTTATTAATTGCTTTTGGGATATTTAATAAAGCTTTTATTTTCTAGTTCCGACTGAGCCTCCTTTGATGGTCATTTGTTGGTCATAGAGAATTAAATCATTTTGTATTGAATAATGAGTGACGCAGGGTTCGTTTGAGAGAAGAAGGGTCGACGAAAGACGTGGTTTTATCTCTTCTTTCACACCCCTTGTAACCACGAAAGTGCATCTCTTCCCCCAGTTGGGCTCATTAGCCTATCACACAGGCCCACCACGGAACACTCGAGCTATTTTCAAGGGTTGGAGAACTCATAAATGCAAAAGGAGCTTCGTTCACTTATCGACTCATCTCATGCAAATCATTTGCGGTCTAAATTCCCAACGCTCAGGATCTCGAATAGATGAATGAGAATAGTGTTTACTAATGTGCATTATTTTAGTTTCTTAACTTCCCTCTAGTTATGAATAGTTTTGTTCTGACTGAGTCTAATCTTTAAATCTTAAAATTGATAGATTTGAGAAAATAAAAATGAGCGACAAACAATTGAATTTTTCTTTTAGTTAATTATTAATTGTAATAATATATCAGATTCAGATATCGTTTAAAATTTTTAAAATAAAATATTTAATCCTCATATAAGATTTAAACATTTAACAGATAGTTAACTCTCGTGCATCCTGGAATTTATCATCTTATCATTCCTTATTGTTTGTAGATCTCACATAAACGAATTGAATTTAAAGTTTATAAGGTTATTTGTTATTTTTATGAAAGCTATTTTGACGGTTAATATGGGTACATAATTGTATTTAGTGGTTGTTTATTTCGTATAATGCTAAACCTAACCTAACCTATCCCTCGCGACATTTAAAACACATACGAAATACTTTACGAAATAACTTTTGACTCTCGTGAATATTATAGATTATGGATTTAGAAATTGAGAGCTAATATGAGAATATTTTAAATTGAATTGACTATAACTTGATTGAAATGAAAATGTGAAACGCAATATCATTTAACGTTAACTCAATAAGGGAAATATTAATTAGAAGTATTATATAGATGTAAATCCCTAGATTTTGTATTTATATTTAAATCCTAAGTTTTATAGAGATGCAGATAAATCATAATATTTTCTAGTATCGTATATTAAAAAAGGTAATAAAAACATGATTGGATTTAATTAGCTGGGAGATGGTTGTAGTAATAGTCAGGACCAGGATTATTCGACATAGCACCATAGACGCCATAGCCATGCATGCTCGAGACGTCGTACTTGGACTCGCCCTTTGACCCATCGCTCGCAATGAGGCGGGAAATGGGGAAAGGATGGCTCATTGTGGAGGCGGCCGCCAAATAGTCATTGTTCAGGTGAAGGCGGGGATGATTCATGTGGAGGATCGACGGGAGTTGGTTGCTATCACCCAAGGGATACCGATGGTGATTGAGCCCGCCCGGCCCGCAGTCCGACTGAGGTAAGAGATGCTCCATCTTGTCGATGATGTCCGCCGGGGATGAGCCGTCTTTGGAGAGCAAGTGACCTCCGTGGTGACCGTGGTTGTGCCCTAGTCCCATCAAGGACAAATGGTCCGCGGGGCCCGAGTCCCCGTGGGAGTGGCGCGTATGATGGGAGTCGTTGTTACTCAGCTTGGCGTGACCCCCGTGATGGCCATTGTGATGGGAGTAGACAACCGGCGAGGAGTCGTCATAGCTCTTGTGATTAGCCGGCGGAGTTGCAGAACTCGAATGGTGTTTAGACGAGGACTTCCCGCCGTGTCCGTTGCTCGAACAAGAGCCGTTGCTCCCGCCAGAGGTCGACGAAATCGATTGTTGTTGCTCTTGCTGGGCTGCCCGGTGGGCCTGGCGGATTTGCTCTTTCTTGTCGTCCTTGAAACGTTTTTGTCTCCGTAGGTAGCAGCCGTTCTCGAACATGTTGCCCGAGTCGGGGTGGAGCGTCCAGAAGGATCCTTTCCCGGGCCGGTCGGGCGTCCGCGGGACTTTGACAAAGCAGTCGTTGAAGGAGAGGGAGTGACGAATGGAGTTTTGCCATCGCTGCTGGTTCTGTCGGTAGAAGGGGAAGTTGTCCATGATGAATTGGTAGATTTCTGATAATGTGAGCATCTTTGAAGGAGCACTCTGCAAGACAAACAAACGGAGAATGTCATCTGATCTCCAAATCATCTTATTTACCTTTTCATTCTCTTTCCCTGATATGAGAGATCTCAAATGCACAAGGGTGGTCTTTTCCCCTCTCTCTAATTGTCCTCGCACACTCCCCGTTTTCCATCAATTGATTCTCCCAAAGCACTTGGTCTAAACCTTCGTTTATCATTTTCCATATGGACGTCTATAAATAATGGTAAAATACTTGTTCATGTTTGGGAGTGAATGAAAATGATTTCATGGGTTATTATTTATCATGGGCCCAGATTTCAGCTCTGTTGCTCTTCTCAAATGAACCCTAATATGCTTTATCCTTTTTACTGCTTATAGCCTTTTTATGAATGGAAGGACCGTTGAGGTTTAGGAAAAATCCTTAAATGCTAAAATTCCAAGTAGAGATATTTTACTGCGTGATGTTTTCTAACAAAGTAATGAACAATTATCTACATCAAATGCAAATAACCAACTACTAACAAAGAGAATATTGAAGCTAATCTTACGTATCTATTACTTCAATAGTTAAATTTTTATAGTTTAAAATTTTTTAAAAATTAAAAGCGACAAAAAGAGTATTTAAAGTGACATTTAATTTTTATGGGGTATTCAAGGCTTTTGGTTCATTTCAAATGAGAAACTTAATTGTTTTTAATACACATGAGTCTTTATTTGAATTGGTGAATTGAGCAGTTGAATAAACAAAGCAGGGTCTCATAAATTATAAGTTGGAAGAGAGAAAGAAATATAAGTCAAAGTTCCCTGGCGTGTCAAAAAATTAATAATTGAGGAAGTTAAGTTTGGGATCTAACGAGTCTCTTAAATTTTCATTATGAGCTCATTTAAATCATTTAAACTTTCATCGGGCTCCTCCAACCAATGCGAGGCAAATCGGCTACAAAGAGGACTCGGAGCTTTTCGCGATTCGACTATTGACAAAGCCAATATTTGTATATCTGTTTTCCTTGCTAGACAATGTTTTCCAAGTTATTAATTTGTAATTATGGAACCCAGTTTCTCTTCCCAAAACGACCCACTCGGCCCAAAGACACATTTATTAGAACATGTATACTTTCATACTTATCAACTCCGCGGCCTCTCATGTCATTTGTAAACAAGGAATTTTATTCCTTCATCATTATTTTCTCCATTCCTCTTCCTATCATTTCCTCCTTTTACAGCAAAGCTAATGATTTGAATTCAATTCCTTCACGTTTATTACAAACATGGTCATCAAATCCTCTTTAATTCTACTCCATGTACTCCATAAACTGAACACGGGTAGAGATAGTCAAAATAATTCTATAAAAGTAGAAAGCCTTCCATATTCATTTGATTTTAATTTCATCTATTTCAATTTCTGTATTATCTTACCTATTTTATACACTAGAGACGAATAGCTTTCTATTTATCTACTATCATTTCATAACTCGAGTTCAAGCTTATTTAGAACAGATGAACTCAATGGATCGTAATATGAAATTCGAGACGGGGAAGAAAAGCCTTCAATAATCAATAGAAGACATGAAACAATATGCGAAAATACGCAAGTCTTTTAATCCTCAAGTGCGCGTGAACGGGTTCTCCATATTACTTTCCCGAATCCCGAATGAGGATGAGGAAAGGTTCTTCTTCCTTTTATTATATTCCTTCCCTCGACTATTTGCTCTTGGACTTATAGGCCGTATGGGCCGGAACCCTTCGCCCGCATCATGGCAATATCGGCCGAACGAACCTCCGCATCCACCACCATCCAAAAGACGAGGAACTCTCGAGGGGAGATTAAACCACCATGTAGGAAACAAAAGGGTGGGACGGAGGCGTTCAGCAAAAGCGACGCTTCAAAAGGGGGTACACGTGTAGAGGTAAATACAGGAGGGAGATTACCAACGGGTTTCCTATTATTCACAATATATTTCTTTTCCAGCTCACAGCTTTTCCCTCGTATTCGTATGATGATGATCATCATCCTCATATACTCGCCGTGATTAGACGATGGGAAACTCAACGTCGGCGTCAATTTGTTCACACGAGTTTCCCATTCCCAAAAGTCCCTTTGGGGCATTAAAAGTCTAATTAACTTGTCTTGTCGCGGCTTTATTGGTAATATGATCATCAAATGATTTCTAATGAATGAATGAGTAATTAAATGATTGGATGCCTTTAAGCTACAACACTTGAGGAAATTGACAATTCATCTTTACCTTTGAGAAAATGAATTTTTAAATGCCGATGATTATGGGATTTAATATAGGATAATTTAATATAGGAGGGAATAGGCTTTTAATAATGTTATGTCGGCTATAGCTTGTTAGCTAGAAGAGATAATTCTAAATGGAAAATGTCGTTTTTGAGTGATGATGAAAAAGTTAGAAGGGATTTAATGTCGGTTTATATGCAACTTGTATGCTAAAAAACTTGAAGTTATTAAAGATGTTTGAAGAAACTAGGGTTTAAAAATAATGGGTATGAGAGACGAGGTAATTTTCTCTTACTTACTTAAGCTTCAAGCTTGACAAACAAATTGATGTCTAGATACAATATTTGCTCTTCCTTTTCAAACGAATTTAATAATCATTCGGCCCAACATGAGAAGAAGGATATTTGCCGATCGTATAGGAGTATATAAATAAGACCTGCCTATATAGCCTTTTCACCATTTAAACGCCTCTGTATCTCCTCTAATATTTCCATTAACTAATAAAAATATCCTTAACTCCTTCCATTATCAATACATACATATGGTTTTTACAATGAAGTCTAATGAGGCTTATTTGAGAAAAGTTAAAATCTTTAAAAGTTCTTGTGTTCTTTCTTCATCAATCCCGCCCGATTCCTCGAAGAGCCTTCTTGAGGAATTTGACAAGTCTTGTACTTTCCTATACATGTGAATTTGTACAGTATATCTTCTATATGATAACATGAATGATGTGCAAGAGCGACGCAAAAGAGCAAACTTGCGACTTGGTGACATTCTCAACGGCCCTGATGAAAGGAGACGCCGCGCGTATGTGCAAAAGTCAACAATGACGGAAAAAATTTCCTCTTCTTCCCACTCTCAGCGAAGAGACTCCGAAAATCCCATTTAAGTATGTACATAACTATTCCCCAGAGTCAACAAATAAAATTATGTTAGAGGGAAAAATGGTATAAGGACAGTTGAGACATTATTGAACTTAATGTAGGAATCGAATCAAAAGCTCTATGCTCAATTCACGAGATCAAAAGGGCTAAAACCTTTTTTAATTATGTGTGCCTATACATATGTAGATGATTCTTTAACAAAGAATTACATCAGGGAATTTAAACAGAAAAAAATAATAATGAATTGAATTTTACATATCTTACATTGATAATTATTAAATTAGACATGAGTCAATATACAGGGTCCGACACAATGATTTTGGGGTTTGTGTTTGTATATTTCCACTTAAGTTAGAAAGATGAGCTACATACCATTTGAAAGAGCAGGTGATTCTGAGTAGAAAAAGTGTTTATTAA
>VJMY01001113.1:0-19343 GCA_009869795.1 Neelides sp. FZ-2019 | reverse complement strand
TGTTTTCCACTGAATTTTTAATTTAAAAGTTCAAATTTATTTATTATAATAATCAGTTTATTAAGTTTTATTTAACGACAAGAGGAAGTTTTATAGTTTCATTTCTCAATTTGAAAGTACAAAAAATTCAATTGTATTTGTACATACGAGAAAAAATACATACATCCGTATGTATATTATAATTTTAAACTCTTTTATTGGGTGTGATTATAACCGAATGAATTTCTATGTGAATTATGCCTTGTTGAGTTAAAATAATGTGATTATAAGCCAATTATGATTAAAGTCGAATAGATTATATCAGAGCAATTATACATTATATAGCATATACCTATGCCGGGACTGGGATATTTTTGTGATTATACCAGAATTGTGATTATATCAGGAGTGATTAAAACCGGAGGGCACTGTATTTCAAGGCATTCATATGGAGCCGAGAAAACTAGTTTCAAAATATTGTGGGTATTGTAAACGGAGGAATTTAGATATCCTTGAAAAAGCAAGGGAAAAGTGAGAGCCGATTGTGCAAAGCAAAAGGCCTCATATTAGTTCATATTAGTCTAAATAATCTCGCTCAATTCAAATCACTCGGAATTGAGAATATTTACAGTATAGTAGAAATTTAAAATTTGAAATAAATATTTTAACAGTGTTTTGCAGGATTAGATTCGCTGTTTATTGGCTCTTTGTCACGAAAGAATCTACCGCCGGAAAGTTTTGATTTCGCTCATAACATCCAGATGCTTGCAAAAAATAAAACTGTTGAAATTCCAATACAAGCCAAAGCCTTTGTTTCTTTCTGCACTCCGTATGAAGGAGTCATTGGAAAATACAAATGCTTCTCAGATTTTAAAGTTCCTCTCCAATTTTTCTCTTTCACTTTTAAATCAATCACGATCGGATTATGCTTCTGAATTTTGTACAAATGCTACTAAACCAGATTGTTCGAATATTCAGGATCTCTTTTACATTTTATATGGGAAGCTAATTTTTAAAATCTTATTCACTATTCACATTATTTATTTAAATTATTTATATAAAAAAATAAAGCATTAATAAAAAGCTATATACATTAAACAAAAACTCAGCTATAATGGTTTAAATTAATTTAATTTATTTATTCGTATTTCAGGCCATGGAGCAGCATGTTATTTAGTTGCACTTGACTTCATGTTTTTGGGGAATTCTACTTTAAGCGTATGTACGGCATTATGATTTAAGCCCGATTACAATGACTTCCAATTAAATAAAGTGGTTTTATTAGATTGAATTCTTATAGTGCTTTATGATTGAATTGGGTTTCTTGTGCGTGGTGACTTGCTGCTTCTACGCCGTGTTCCTCGTCATGGTCCTTTTCAATCACCTTTTCGTTGACCCTGATGAGGTAATTCCCAAGAGTTGCACCATAGACCACAAGCAATTCGATCCAAGCTCGAATCGATGGATTTCATCGGTCTTCTCGCTCTCTTCGTTTTGTCCGTCGTTTATTTAGTCATCATTTTCCTCAGGGCAGGTCGACGCCTCGTTCATTGCAAGGAAGCTAAAATTGCCGAAGCTGCGAAACACGACAAACATAAACACGCTGAATTGTCAGGGCGTAGGAAAGCCCAACAACAAAGAAAAAAGTCAAATTCACCCGCCTCATGATCATCACACCAAAGATCACGCACACGCAGATGCACGTCGTCCAAGTCATCCATGTCAACCAAGCCAGTACATCACTCACACCAGGCCAAAGTCTCCAAACCAGTCCATAAACACGGAGGTGGGCACCATTGAGACTTTCAAGATTACAGTATGAGAAACTGGTGAAAGTGTCAGTGTTTATTCAGTAATATTTTAGTTAAGACCTTTTTAAACGTTTTGTCTTTTGTCTCATTTTCCACGTAAATATGGTTTCTTAAACTGCTAATAAAAAGTTTTCTTGTTTATAAATTATGCCGATAAAACAGCTGAGTAACAATTTTAGTATTTATTAATAAAAGTGGATTTTTTTTACTTTTCAGCTGTTTAATCTAATGAGATAGTTTAAGTAAGAAAGAAAAATGGTGAAATTAGTAGGCGTCCTCGGTAAAAATTGGCGACCGATTTTCGCAATTGTTTATCCTTTTGCTTTATTGGGGATTCCGATCTATTGGTTTGGCACAGACGACCCTGAAAAGAAAATTCACAAAGTATTGCCAAATCAACCAAATTGCATTTTATCAAATTAATTAAATTTTGTAAACAAATGTGAAAAACTTTAACGAGTCTCTAAATCTTTGAGTCTTTGAAGTCATTGAATGAAATCTTTATGAGTTAAGGAGCCTTATGGGTGTTATGTCCTCTTGTTAATGTCGGGATACTATATGACGGAATGCTTTCCATTGGCAATCACATCTCTTATTCCTATGCTTCTTTTCCCTATTTTTGGAATCGTCTCAAGTGGCAAGTCACTCGTTCTTATTTTATTCCTTTTCAAGTTCAATTGAATGAAATTCGTAGATATACTCATTTAAAAATGTAATTAAATTGTTTAGATGAGATTGCGACTTTCTATTTGTCTGAGCTGATAGTCTTTCTCTTCGGTGGCTGTGTCATTGCATTGGCCTTTGAATACTCAAATTTTCACTTGAGAATTGCACTTAAAGTCATTAGCCTCATTGGAGCCAAATCTTCACAGTATGGCTTTGAAAAATATACACGTTCAATTAATTAGGATTTTAAAATGCTATCTTTACCCCTTAATTATTAAGAATTTTGTTGGGGATTATTGTAACGTCTGCAGCTTTGTCCATGTGGATGAGTAATACGTCTTCGACAGCTCTAATGGGTAATTGTACATTTAAATGATTGGGAAAAATCTTTTAATGTTCATTTATTTTAATTGCAGTGCCGATTGTGATTGCTATTACAAATGAACTCAGAGAAGTAATTAATATATAAACTTGTAGCATTTTAACAGTTAATATATTTTTTGTGATGAACTTATTTAATCTCTAATAATGATTACCAATTCAATTCACAATTTTAGGGTTTAGGATATGATTAAATTATTACTAAAATATAATGTTACTTATTATGTTAACATTATATGTAAATGTAGAAAATGATCAAAAGATTGTCTGAGGAAAAAATCGATCCAGAGGAAAATGATCCAGAAGATTCGAGTGAGAAAAAAACAGAAATTGAAGCTGAGAATGAGGAAAAGAAAGAAAATGAAAGAGAAGAGAAAGGAGAGACAAAAGAAGTAAAAAACAATTCAGAGAAAAAGAAAGAAGATGAGAAAATACAAGATGGTCAATCAACGGCAACAGAAGTTGTGAAAAAAGAAGTGAATCATGAAATGTTATTTAGTTCAACACATGATATATTTTTTTTAATTGTTATTGAATATTGCTTACTGCTTACAACTATTGTAGCGCTCCAGAAAAGCTAAGAGAAGTTGAGAAAAATGTCCAAAATCTTCGAGTCATGTTTTTACTCGCAGCAGCCTATGGATCCAATATTGGCGGAACTGGACTTGTTACTGGCTCTGGAACAAATTGTAATGCTAAGAATAATTAAAATCATTCTCTTAAATTGCTCAAGGTATGACATTACAAGATTGAAACACATAACATTAATTTAAAGGTTTTAACATGGATTTTTAAAAAATTTCAACAGTAATTGCTATTGATCAACTCTCAAAGGCGTAAGAAAAAAACTTGCTTTATAATTAACAAATACGTTATAGAAATTTTTAATTCCTGCTTAAATATTTTAATCGTTAGTGCTCAGAGCCCTGTTGGTTTCAAACATCAAGAAAAGTGTCTTGACATGCTTAATCAAGGAGATTTTATACATTGGATGATTTTCAATCTTTTTGCAATGATTTTGTAATTACTTACCAGATGGGTCAATAAGTTCGTGTACTATTGCACAAAGATCCGTCGTTTCATTTCTTTTTCAAATAGTGCACGGACTTATTGACCCATCTGGTACTTCCCTTACTTACATTATACTTACTATCCTTTATGCTAAATTACTTATAATTAAAGTGAAAATTCAAAAGCACTAAAAGTATACATGCATTTTGCAAAAACTATTGTTTTGAAATAGGAATTTGGTATTTCTTTGGGTGTATCTCATCATGCACTTCAAAGGCATTCCATCTAAATTTCGTTTTTGGAAGAAAAATCTCAATGAAGTGTCAACGGATGATTCTGGAGTTGAGAAAAGCGTGAGGGAATCCATTAAAGCCAAGTACAAGGCACTCGGTCCACTCACTTTTCATGAAATCCTCGTTTGCGGTCTTTTCGTAGTTACAATCGTCATCTGGGTGATGAGAGAACCAAAAGTAATTCCAGGATGGGGAGATATATTTAATTATGACACTATCGGAAAAAATGGGAAAAAAGTCAAATTCACCATCGGAGACGCGTCCTCAACTTGCCTCATTGTCGTCCTTATGACCATTGTGCCAAGAAAAAAGAAAGCTTACACCGAATTCTTCAATGGGGGTAAACTTGTATCATAAAGTCTATTAAAGTTATACTATTTTTATAAATATATTATAAATAGTTTATAGTTTTTCTTTTAGTTATTACTACATAATGTATACTATTATTACAATGTATGCTAAAGGTTTTTAATGTATGCTAAATTAGGATTTGGAGAAGGGCTAAGATCCCCTGTTCTCACATGGGAATACATTCAAAAAAAAATCCCTTGGGGGCTCATCATTTTGTTAGGTTAGTTTTGTATAGAAAAACATGAAATATAATAATCTTGTAATCAAGAATTAAAAATACTAACATTTAATTACTAATAAATATTGGTAATTTTGTATTTTACCTGAGTGTTATTACCCAAATAAAATGCAGGTGGGGGAAGCGCCATGGCCAAAGGATTGAGTGTTTCAGGCTTAAATACTTGGATCATAGTGGCTCTCAATGAAAGCCCGATGATGCAACAACTTTCTCCACCAATTCTCCTCGCTGTCGTCATGCTCTTCTGTGCTATTCTAACTACTGTGTCATCCAATACGGCAAGTTTTTTTTAAATCTTATGAGCCAATCATTTTAAATGTCAAATCAATAAATAAAAAAAATAACTTCATAGTTTTGTCCCAATTTTAAAAGCAAAATAAATGGGTGTTTATTGATTACTAATATTAAGTATCTGTAAAAAAGTAGATATACTGAAAAATCTTAAGAATATAATTATTTCTTCTGAAATTTCAGGCTACAGCAGCAATTGTAGTTCCAGTTCTCATTGAACTTGTAATAAAAATTATTTTTTTAAATAAGAAACTTATTTTCTAAATTGATAAGATTTGAAATATTATTGAATGAGCAATTTAATTTTAGTCGTTTGTTCGTGGAATTCATCCGTTGTACATGGCTCTGACAGTTACAACCGTTTGCTCTTATGCATTTATACTTCCGGTATCAACACCGCCCAATGCTCTCGTTTACGATACAGGATTAATTAAACAAAAAGGTAATTTATACCTCAAATTACTAATTGCTAATTTTAAATGCTAATTTTTTATAGCTAATTTAAGAATAACATTATTTTAAATATTTTTTAATCAGATATGGTCGTTCCTGGGCTCGTGATTACAACTGTCTGTGGCGCTTTTCTTTATTTAACCACAAATACATTAAGTGCCATCATTTTTGGATTTTTTGACTATAGTTCGGAATCTGGGACTGATCATTGTACGAAAATCCATCAATAACTGTAAAGAATTTTCCTATTTAAAACTAATTTATTAATTTAGCTAAAAAATACAATTAACTTCACTTATTGCACATGAATCAAAATGAATTTAATTGATTCTACTATTCTATAATGCAATTTAAATATTTTATCTATTTGTACAATAGGTACCTATATAACATTGTTAAACGTTAATTTTACAATTGGAATTTAAAGGAACAATTAAAAATGAAATAAACAAGATATCTAATTGTCACACCATAATTTAATTGTTCTTTATTCATTTTAAATAATATCTGAATCTTCTGGCCAGAAGAATAAAACAAGCTGTGGAGATAAACATGAGAATTGAGAAACCGAAATATATGACGGACTGCAATGAAGACAATTTGAGTTCCGTGATGATGACGACCAAACCGTTGCCAAAGGCATTTGTTAAAAGCCAGGCTGACTGAATCACGCTCTTCATCCTCGCAGGAGCCTAAATGCAGCGAAATAACGTTTTAAACTTTTGTTCATCCATTGATGAGTCAGTTTGTTAATTTGATTTAGTTCGGTTTCGAATGAATAGTTAAATAAGATAGTTAATTTACTTGGTCATATGAAAATGAGTATCCAGTGACCGCAAAGAGAACTTCTCCAATGGTTATTAACGTGTATTGTGGAATTTGTAAAGCCATATGTATGCCATTTGGCGAAACAATGACAAATGAATGCGCATTCTAAGGATTAAAATAAATTAATTGTAATTTTTGACAATATTGACATACATTAAAAGATTGAGAGTTCATCTGGTCAGGTTGAATGATTAAATACACTCCACCAGTCTTGAGATCAATTTCAACTGGAGAATTCCGTCCATTTGTCAATAAGTATCTTTAAAAGTAAATAATAGTTTTGTTTTATCTTTTATTTATTAGATGACAGTAAATTAAATTAGTAGGCATTATTTCTTCTTACGTGCCAGGTGAGACTTCGATAGTTTTGTTCATCTGATAATTCATTAGAGATTCTCCTTTTTTTCTCATTGTGAAATAAGCATTTGTTTCATTTTTTGACAATAGATCTTCAATGATAAACCTAATATTTACATAAATTCAAAAAATTAATTCAAGCAATAATGGAAAATACAAGTTAACAATAAGCAATAAAACCAATTATTTGCTATCTAGTATATATAGTATATTTTAGTACTCACTTAAACTTTGCATTTCCATCTCCGCTTTTAATCAAATCCTTCAAGGGAATCATCATAGGCGAAATTAAAAAATCGGTCGTGTTTCTCCTCAGTCTTTCAATTAAAAACTGATACAAGTATTCTTATTTAATTTACTCAAGATTAATTTTCGGTTATTTAATTATTCGTTAATTTTTAAAATTTTAATTTATTATGAAAACACTTTATAATGTAATTTATTACCATTTCATTTTGAAATTTAATAGTTCTTGACACATTTAATCGACATTCGTTTCCCGGGTTAACTGAACTAATTATCACTTTTAGATCATTTTTGTTGTTAAATATCCCAAAGGTTTCATATTGTAAAAACGGAATATTTTTCACAATACTTTCTTGGCCACTTGACAGGGAAATTGTAACGTTACAATTGACTTCATTAATGAAACCAACGCTCATTTCATTTGTTTTTGGAATTTTAATTGCTTCACTCTATAATTAAATTTAAGATCATATTTTACAATTCAATTATTTTAATTAGCAATTTAGCAATGCAAAAGCTGGAATAGTAGAATTTTAAACTAATATCAATTTAAAAATTTGAATACTTCAAGTTTTAACTCTAATAATCCTGATGCGATGAATGAGAACGCAACGAAAATTCCTCCTATGCTCATCCGTTCTAATGGACTCTTTAGTAAATTGCATTTGGCCATCAAAGGATAAATTATAAAGTCAAAGAGAGGAATGAAAAGTAAAACATAGAATGAATTTAAAAGTTGAACTTGATCAGGTAAAATTGTAAATGAAGATTCCCCTATATTGACAACTCCGTTTAATTGAGTGGCTTGAAGTGTCCATCTTGACCCCTGCAGAATTTATAAATCTCGATTAAATTATTGAAAATTAAAATTGCCACTTAATAGTAAATTACTATTTAAATTCTAAATATAATTAAAATTTTATAGTAGTAATTTTATTATAATTCATAATTTTAATTTTTAATTATTTTTGTCTCATATTTCAAGATAAATATTTCTTGAAAAATTATATTAAATTAATGAGTAAATAATTTTTATTTATTTTAATATTTATTTTACTTGTTGGTCAAAAAGTGCCCAAAATATTGGCAATGGAATAAAAAGAACTAAGATTTTAAAAAGTTGTTTAATGTCTCTTATGAGCTCAAATTCATATTTATCTTTTGCATATTCCAACCAATGTTGTTTATTCTCATCATTCGACTTTTCTTTTTTCGCTTTTCTTTTTTCCCTCAAAGCATGCTATAATTTCAGTATAAGATAAAGTAATCAAAAATTTAATTAATAATTAAAATTGATTAGTTTTATTTTAATTATAATATTACAATGTGTTTTATCGAATTTTAGGAATTAAGAAATTACTATTGAACAATTCCAGATTTGCACAATGAGATTTCCCTTAGGTTTCTTTACGTTATAAGATGGTTTTCCCATGAGAAATATTACTGAAATAGAAATCAAAATTAATTATTGGTAAACAAATTCTTAATAATGAGAGAAATAAAAGATAATAAACAATTTTTACTAGATATATGTAGAAAAAATAAAAACCTAACCTAATGAAATGAGCATGAGGATTGAAGGAATTCCGAAGGCGAGTGAATAACAAGTTTCATCACCAAAACAAGACACATTTTGACGAAATATCGGAGTCACAAATGTTGTAAGTAAACTCCCGGAATTAATTGCAAAATAAAAAATGGAGAAAAAAGTGATCAATTGTTTTTCTTGAGCTGGAATTTTAAATTGATCACCACCAAATGCCGCGACACAAGGCTTTATTCCTACGTTTAAATAAAATAATCCCTTTCATTAAATTAATTTGTACAAATTTTCTGGTGACATAAATTATATCTGTAAATATCTTATAATGGTAAAACATAAGACCTTACCTCCAGTTCCAATTGCAATTAGCAAGAGTCCTACAAACGTGAAAGGTCTAAAAATAACAACTATAATTTATTTAATATTAATATAAGATAGGTGTTATCTTATTGAGTGGTATGATTAAGTTGATACTTCTTGCTAATACTTCATTTTTTCTCAATCTGTATAAATAAGAACTATTGCTATTGATAAAGCTAGATAAAAAGTAAAGCATGCTACTATTTAGGATTAAGTTAATTTTACATTTTTAATTGAACCATATTCCTTCATCTTGTTCATACCACTCACTAAAGTATTACTAATATTTAACAAATAATAATTAGTCATAAAAAATACTTTTATTTTAGAATTAGAATTATTTACATTTGTGGAAGATTTGCTGGAGGAATTGAACCAATGCTCAGTGTCAAACTTCCTATGGCATAAACAATTGATAAAACAAAAATTGTCCTGTAACAAGGAAAGTATTAGAATATTAAATCAAAAATTAAATAACGAATTTAACAAATATATTTTTACATGAATTTTCCAAGATAAGAGTCAGCCAGCATAGCCCCAAACAAAGGAGTGAAATAACATAGGAATACAAAGATGTGAAAAATGATAGTAGAGTCATCATCAGAATAATTCAAGACATTGTGAAGATATAACGTCAAGATTGCTTTTGATTAAATAAATTTTCATTTATGATGTTAATATTCATGATAAATATTAAAATTAATAATTATTTATTTTACCTCGCATTCCATAG
Source organism: Neelides sp. FZ-2019 (assembly GCA_009869795.1). Taxonomy (NCBI): domain Eukaryota; kingdom Metazoa; phylum Arthropoda; class Collembola; order Neelipleona; family Neelidae; genus Neelides; species Neelides sp. FZ-2019. The sequence continues at coordinate 9,802 of VJMY01001113.1, read as the reverse complement.
AAGGAAAATCTTTCACAGAATTCACTTGTGACAATGAAAAAAACTGATTTTGGGTATGGGACCTAGAAATATAAAAACGTTTTTTATTTGCAAACAATAAGAAGGTATATATAGTTCATTGTAACATCTTATTTGACAAAATTTTCTAAATAATAAACTAGTAAGTGTCAGAGCAAATAATTAATCACCTTATCTAAACTCAAAAAATCCATTTTGAATTTTAAACGCCCTTTAATTTTTATACATTTAAAATTCTTAATTTAATTATTAAACCCAGTTGTTAAACTTTGTAATTGGTTAAAAGACCATTATTATTTCAAATATTATGTAGTTATTAAAAATTATTAATAGCTATTTATAACAATTGTTTGGTATTTAAAGGAAGATGAATAAAATGAAAATAACTGAATATGAGATTTAAGGAGGGCATTTGGCTTGTTTGCGAAAAGGAGAAATATTTAGAAGAGTTGAAGAGATTCAATAGAATAATAGCTGGAGAGATTTAATGAGACTCATTATTGTTAATGAATCACGTGAAGGCAGAATATTAGCCCTTCGACAATCTCATTTACAAATCTCTCTGCTTCACATGTCCGCATTGTTATTTCTCTAATTATGATTTACTCCACTGAAGGTTAAACTCGTTGAATGACGTTTCATTTGGCAAATTGGGAATATTAACATTTTCTGACACCTTTTACTCACAACCAACCTCAATCGCAAGAGACGAGGCGAAAATGCGAACCTCAACAAGTGAATATTTATGAATTATGGAAAACAATTAAATTTAATTGTCACTTGAGTGTTAAAACGAGCAAAGGTTTTATTTGAATTTAAAAGTTAAATATTTTAAAAATTAACTTACATTGCCAGAGTCATCAAAGCTGTACGAATCATCATCATCTTTGCTATTATTGTGTTTTACTCCATCTAAATCCATGTATTTTATTAAAAATTTGGTTAATTAAACATGTCTTCAAATAAATTAATTAAAAATAAAAATTTTACATTTTAAATTAAGACATTACCTATTACTATTATTTACTTGTTAAATAGTAAATTAAATAATATATTAAAATTATAAAAAGTGACTTACAAGTTCTCTCTTTTCTTTCCTCCTCCATTAATAGCCATTCGTTTTCAGTTTCCATCTTTTGCACAATTGTTAATATCTACCAATTCCTAATTAAATAATTCATTTCACCAAAAAAACACTATTTTACAAAAATTATTAATGCAACGATTATTAAATTAAAGTCCATAATTCACAATTTTCTAAAAGATAAGATTAAAATGTAACTTAAGTCACAGGAAATTCCAACATTGAATGATTTTCTATTACTTGTACCAAATGTAAAATTTAACTTGAATCGAACTCATTGTTTGTATTGTAACTCTTATTCTTATATAAAACTTTATCAAATGCATGTACCTATTATACACACAGTTCAAAGTGTATTATATAATATAATCCTTCCAGTAAAAGATAAAACGGTTCATTATCACACCCAACGAAGCATATTGAATTTTATATCAATGTTTACTTTTAATTTCATCCTTTCAATTTCCTTATTCCACACGTCCCAAAACTTTGTGGTTTCCAGTGTCAATTTTATATCTAACATTATTCAAATAAAATGACGACTTTCATATAAGATACAGAGGCTTATATTACAAATATGACATGGCAAAGTTCTTGAAACAATTGCTAAATGAAGCTTAAAAATTGGGTAAAATCTCCTAGGAAAGCCATGAGTAAAACCAAGTTAAACGTCATTTGCATAATATTCATTAAACTGTCCGTATAAATCGTGTCGGAGTTTTATAGGACAAATATTTATGTATGTATGGAATTGAGACAAAGACGAATTGACTTGTGTGGGAGAGAAAGGAATGAATAAAATTTAAATCATGTTTGATGATTTATTTTCCTTATAAAACGTATGAGTGGTATGGGGAAGCGTGGGAGGAAGAAAGGGATTTTGATAAAAGAACCATTCATCCACTTCTGGCTCTCTTTAGTGAAAAGTCAAAGGCGGGATATGATTTTCTCTTTTTACTATGTCTATGCTCATGGTTGGCTATAGGACCTTCTGGGATCTCGAGTTGTACACTAAACAAGGGAAGGGATCCTATACATGCATCCAGTGAGCGGAACAATCGATGAAGCGTTTCCATTCCAGGGCTGTCGTAGCAACGCCACCATCAACAAAGAAATTTCTCATCCTTTCCATTTCCTCATTTCTCCTTTCTTCAATTCTCTCAACGTCGTCGGGTTCGTGAATGAAATTCATTCGTTTCATCAATGTCATCTCAAAGCGAAGAAGAAAGACGACAAAAGAAAAAAAGTAAACCCGACATTTCAACTTTCACCTAATTAACTATACTTCTATTCCTATACATAGTAAAATTCCTCTATGTTTTTTTACCATATAACACTAAAGTTGATAATTTATTAATTAATGAAAAATAATGAAAATATCTAAGATGTAAAAATATTTTTATTAGATTTATGGGAGCGTAAAGTTCATTACGAGTCGGACAAAAATGAGAAAATCAATTCAAGCGTTTCTCATGATAAAAGTTCTGAAGAATCAGAAAGTTCAGGGTCTTCTGATTATTCCCATTCCGAAGATGAGGAAGAACAAGAAGAAATTGAAGAGAAGGAAGAGAAAACTCCAAAGCGTCACAGAAGACTTTTAAAAGAAGAATCGCGAACTCAACGGTTCATTAGCTTGCAAAAATTAGCTGATGACAAATTACAAAAGATTGAGCAAAACCGGAAAGGTCTTTTTTATTCAACAGTTTTCAACTATACCAATTCAGTTGACGATTTGAAAATAAGGTTATATAAATACTTATTACTTTTTTATTGCATTAAAATGGAAATTAATGAGATTGAAATCACAAATTCTATATTACCTTTTATTAATTAGAGTTCGACTTCTCAAATATCCTTCATATTCACAGCAAAAGAAATGGGGCAATGAGCTGCTTCTCCTTGAAGAAAGAATTTTTCGATGGCAAGAAAAAGTATTCAGGTATTTCTGCCATTTAATTTATTATATTGTTACTCAAAAAAAATATTTGGTAGATTGATTTTGTTAGCTAATTCAGGCCTAGGCGTGCTTAGTCTTTTTAGTCTTAAATATGTATTAATTAAATTGCCATTTAACTTTTAGTAGGAAGGAGGTAAAAGAGATGAGAGAGAAAAAAAAGAAGATTCAAAATTCCCATGAAGAATTTCTTGAAAATGAGATGAAAAATAATCCTGATAGCATTGGCAAGTTCATATATTCTCTTCTCAACTCGGATACTCAATTAAATAAAATGGTAATATAATATCAATTAAAAGTGATTATTTATTATATATTAGGTATATCGAACCCTCTTTAACTTTAATTAATTATTTTCATATGCATTTATTGAGTAAATTTTAAATTGGCATTAAAGGAAGCTAACTCAACACAAAGGCACTGCGCTGTTGACCATTCAAAACGTGGCGGACCCATCGAGAGCAATACTGATCTTCGAACATTCTCAGAAGAAGATTCAAACTCAGAGGAGGAAACATACAACTCAGAAGAAACAAACGGTTTTTCAAAAGGTCGAGCCCAAACTCAAAATCCCAAAGCTCCCGACATTCCTCTCCAAAGTCCAAAAGAAAACAATGAAGAATATTTAAAACGATGGGTCGAGTCGACAGATTTGAATTCCCCGTCCAAATCTCGAAGAAAATCTTCGGCAATGTCAGGGTCAGCAGCAAAAGCTAAGAGACATGACAATAGGAGAAATATTGACATTGAGCCGCCGCCAGAACCAGACCCAAAACCATGGAAGGAATTGGGAAGGAAAAGTTACAAAGAGCGTTTGAAGAGTTTGAGAGAAATTCCTCAATCAATGTCCATCATGGCTTCAATTCCACATAGGAAAAAGTAAAGCCATTCAATTTGATTCATTATTTATTTCGATTCTTTTATTTGATTACATTCTTGATTACATTATTGTTCAATTACAAAAAATGTTTATTAATTCATTTGTGTTCAATTTGTGAAGGGAAAGAAAAGATGTCAGAATTTGTTCAATTAAAGCATATGAGAAAAGTAAAATTTTGATTCTCAAACCGGCATTTGGATACAGAATCATTGAAGTGTGTAATTTACTTCAAAATCAAAATTACTAAATAAAAATTACAGAATTAATTAAGTAAGTAAATAATCTTAAATTGTTTTATATTTATAGCCCAAGCGAAATCATGTTTATCGAGTCAGTTGGGAATTTTACAGGAGAGATAAGGAACTTAAAGAAGCTGCTGAAAAGACAAAAATAGAGAAAAATGGGAAATTCGAAGAGAAAATGGGGTCATTTGATGTAAGAACTTGAGTCATTTACATAATGATTTTAAATTAACTTTACTTTTGAATATATTTTAAGAAAATCACAATTTAAAAATTGTTAATTTCAAATTCAACAGTTGTGTCCTACAAAAGAGATCAGAATATTTGTTGTTGGAGAGATAGTCTCTTGCGAAGGCTTTGAAAGAGAACCTCTTTGTGTTCATTACATTCTTGACACTCCATTAGGTCATTAAAATTCCAATTTTAATTTTAATTTTATTTAAAATTATAATTTAAATAAATTATTTTTTTATTACTTATATTTAATTTTGGCGCTCATTAGGTTGGCGTGCTGGTTATGAAAGCGATATTTATGGTCGAACTCAATCCAGTTTCCGGACTGATGACCAAGTTGCCCATTTCACATATCAATTCTCCTTTACTCTCTTACTCTCAACAAATCATCTCAGTAAAGACGATGACAGCACATGTTAGTTAAATAACCAAAACTCTAATTACTTATATATTACAAATTTGAGTATTTAATTGTAAGTGGATTACATTTAATCATAATCATTATTTTAATTTCAGGTTTTCCACCGGTTCTTTATTTAACAATTGCCTCAATGCAATCAACAACTCGTATAGGATTCGAGGGATATTCTTTTACAACTATCCCAATGACCCCTGGGTTTCATGTATTAAATGTCCAAGCCTGGCGTCCGAAAACCGTCACAATTAGAGACAAATTCTTGGATTATTTTTTTCATATTAATCCTTCATTAACGGACGTTCAATGTGCCTTTATTCCAGATAAGGAGCATCCATTCCAGGTTTTTATTTTTCAACATTAGATTCTAGCTCACATATAATAAATAATAGATGCCTTTAATTTAATGCCAATTTCTTTTTAATTTCAATTTAGAAAACGAGAAAATTAAATCGTCTTGGATTGGAAACAGTCCACAGCGGTTCGGTCAAAATTCGTCTCAATGTGATCCATCAAGGTTCTTCTGCTCTTTCAACTGGCAGCGCACGAACGTTGGAGCTCTTAGAGAAAATGAGCTCAGCAACGATATTGAAAAGCGTGCAAAATGTAATTGATGCGTTTCACAGAGCGAGGAATAAGGCAGACAATGTGAAATCTTCTCTTAAGGCTACTAGTTTACCAACACATTAACTGCTTAACATAAAACATTTAACCATAATATTTAATTACAGGCTACTTTAATTACAGGATACTTTTAAGTGATGGTTGAAATATTTCAATTTTTGTATACAATAAAGTTTTTATATTTTTGGTTTAAAGCTCTCTTTGTTCATCTCGTCTCAATGTTCTAAATTCATTTACATACTTATAATAATAGCAATATTGATATAATTGCAATTTTTGGTTTCTTATGATTAAATGGGTACCTTTAATGGTAAAAATGAGAAGGAATTTAAGACATTTTCAAAATATATTTATTGAGATTAATGAGTGATTCAACAATATAAAGCGTATAAATTGTATAAATAAGCGATTTAAACTGAAACAAATCAGACGAGTGTTTGGACAGTTCCGCCCAGCGTAGTTGGCAGCGACTCTTTTGGAATGTATTTGAGAAGTGCGTCCCTCCAGACTTGTTCAGGTTCTTCTCCGTACATGTCAATTCCCTCCAATGACTTGTAAAATGGGAAGGCCATTTTCACCGTTTTCATTGGCATTCGCAAATGCATTGGCACTATAATTTAATTTATCAAAACAATGTATTTAGTTTTCAATAATAAATATTAAACCATATTCATCTCAATATTGAAAACTAAAATGTGATACTAATGTTAAATTAAATTAAAAGATTACTTCGAACAAAAAATTCTTTGGCTTTGAGCATTGGATAATTTTTATCAAAGAGGCTAAGGGCCGAAGTGCTAATCATCATCACTGTTGGTGACATGTAGTTCTTCATCTGAACGCCTTTAAAGTCCACAACCCACATGATTTGACCCACCCAGTCGTTCTTGTAGGAAATGCCCTTTGTGGACACAAGGCCTCGTTCGAGAATCTGGATAATGTAACTCAAGGCTTCATCCTTCATTCCGAGCTCAACGAGTCTCTTCAAATCCCATTTGGCGAGCGGGATGTAAAATACTAAAAAGAAATAATTTCAATTCCACATTTTAATCTGTTAATAATTTCTAATTAAATAACACAATTAAAAATTATTTAAATTGTCGACTTATTGTTAATAATAACCTGGATTTCCTTCGTAAGAGAGTCCAGTGATTTGGAATGGCAGCGCATCTTTCACTGCTTGTGGAGCATTCCATTGTAAGATGTGATCAATTCCATTTTCACGTCTCCAGTTAACAGACTAAAATTAATTTTCAGATTAACATTTTAGTTTAATGACATTTAAGTTAGAATTTTAGTTATTCTTCTTACTTGTCTTATTCTTTTCTCAGCATGTGCAAGTTGGTAATGAGAAACTACAAATTAAGAAATAAATGAATTCAAATATGACGTTTCTTTACAATGTACAATATAGGAATGTTATACACTAATCAATGCAATAAGTCAAAGGTGTTTTGACGTTAAAAAACCTAAGCTTAGCTGTAAATAAAAAGTAATTCATTGTAATTTAACTCACATTTAATCCACCTAAGTAAATGAGAGTCTGAGTAGCGAAAGTCATGCCACAGGTTCAAATCAGCTATCTTCTTTTTGAGCTATTTAAATGTCATAAAATTATGAGTATAATTTATTTTACTTTTGATTTAAAATATCAGTTAATCTAGTAAAAGTACAAAAGTTAATGAAATGATTAAGTAAATTGGGGTGAAATGAAAAATTGTAAAATTTCTAACTCAATTATCAATTAAATGAAAATATTTATTACCTTTTCAATGTGCCAATGGTCAATTTGACTCCTTCCACTATTGAAAAGATGTTATATTAAAATTTTGAATGAACAAACGTTCAAACGAAATTTTGAATGAGAATGAATAAAGAATTCAATTAGTCAACAATAGTAATTGTTCACAATGACCACCTTTTGATTGGCGGTTGCTGCTGGTCTGGTCCCAACTGCTTCAATTGATTATTCAGATTATTCTGATTGTCTTGTCGTCTCAGCTTGTATATGTTGAGTCCGTTTCCAAATCCGTTGAATCCAATGAGAGCATCGGTGCTCAAAATGAGCCCAACGACTCCCACCTATCAATAAGTCGCACATTGAATCTACCAATACATCTAAAAATCTTTATAAATCATGGACTCTTAATAAATATCAAATTGTCTAAATTACGCAATAATGTAAGGGTTTGCCTTTTATGTATATTGTTATTTGACAAATATTAGGAGTTAATTAATATTATAAGATTAGTATGCTTTAGGAATAGTGAATGAGAAAGGCTTACGAGGATGAACTTCCACTCCATGAGAGGTCAAATGATTTAATTGGGATGAAGTATTTTGTTTTTATATGCACTTCCTTCCTTCCCCGATTATTACGAGAGGGTTGAGGTAAGAAGAACGCCGCTCTCACTCTCCTCTTACATCCCAACCAGCTCGGCAACGGAAGAAAAAACTCAAGCGGTCGAGCGATCTCATTAGGTCATTATCTCATTATCATTATATGATGAATCCCTCCTTTGTTTACATTGGGAAATATTGGAAATCGTTTCTCTTTCTTCATTTCTAAATTCGCATGTGAATGTGAGCGCAAGGTAAGAAGAAAGTTGAGACTCGTGGGGAGAAACGAACAGGTTTGACAACGAACTTGACAGTCAATGAATTGTTGACAACGCATATTGGAGATTCCTCACTCACTTCACTACTTAGCATACGCTCAACAACAATCGAGCAATCAGGCCATGAGCTTATAAGAGGGAAAGTCAAAAGATCATAAAACATCAAGGCATAAAGAATTCTTCCGTTCTCACTTCCAATTATTTACACTGATTGTAATTCCTTTTTAACATACATTGATTTATTTTCTTATTTGTCATTTTTATATCTCTTCCTTGCTCGATGTTTATTCTCTATTTTTTCTTACTTTTTGGAACTACATTATCTCTTAAGTTTTTTCTCTTACTTTTTTATATTTTACTTTCATATTGTTAAAGTAATTTTTATTTGCTTGTAGAGTTGATATAGACAGAATCTTATTTATTTTCTAATACTGTATCAATGTTAAATGAAAAGGCTTTTGTTTATGAGTGTAAACATTGGATTTCATCACCAAAACTAAATGAAATCGGAAGGAATTTCCAGTTTATTAATATTGACAATGAAGTTGTGTTTGGTTGACCATGAGTGCGAGAGGCGTGTTGAACGCCTTGGAGGCAAATGCACGGCATCAATATTTACTTGATTCATTTCATATCTTCTCATGCCGAAGACTTTTCCAAAGATTTTTCCTTGTAATCATAGCATAATAATAATAAATGCGTCACCATAAGAAATAATGTTTAAAAAACACTGAAAAAAATTACATGATGAAAAATTTATTTTTTCAAGCATATCATTACAAATTATTAGTAATTATTATTAATAGCAAAAATCCAAATTGTGAAAATCCAAGTGAGGTTCTTACTTTAGATTGAAGAATAATGTCGAGCAATAATAAAGCCAAAAAAAAGTACAAAGGGGTTAACCCAGAACAGAAAATATCATGGCGGGAGCCAAAGGAGAAACAAGAGAAAATGAAATTCGACAAATGGGAAGCTGACAAGAAGAAAAAGGAAGACGCCAAAAATTCGAAAAAAGGAAAAGGAGGGAAAGGAGACGGAAAAAACAACAAAGGTGGAGGGAACAAAGGTGGAGGAAATAAAGGTGGAGGGAACAAAGGAAATAACGGGGCACTGGGGTTCAATCAAGATAAACGTACTGGAATCCACTATGGACGAGATTTCAAATCCAACAAGCCACCTGTATTACATTTAAACAAATAATCTTTATCATTTTCTTTTGTTTATTTGAATTATTTGATAGCTTAGTCATAATGAGAAATCAATCAAATACCATTTAAAATTTTTAAAAATATTTTAAATTAGGGCTACTACTGCTGCTGCTGTTCAGGATTTTGTGGATCCAAAGGGGACAAGCCTTCATTGTGCGGATTCCCACTTCTTTCAGTCAAAGAAGATCCAACGGGAAACATCACATGGGCGAGACTTGCAGGATTATTTGGGGCTATAGTAAAAATTAAAATCACTTATCCATTAGTAAATGAATTGTTAATAACCATTTAAGTAATCAATAAAACTAATTAAGCTTAATTTCCATTTATTTAGTTCATGTTCATCTTCTTTATCATTTTTTTGGTAATGCTGACAAGTCAAGAAGTGCCTGAGAGTTGCAGAGCTGATGGGAATGCCCCTTTAATTGAAAAATATGCAGTGGAGGAACCGCCACCTGGAACGCTGACAAATGAGCAAATTCGATTCTACGCTTTCTGCGACCCTTATGAATATTTCGGAAA
>VJMY01001112.1:0-19343 GCA_009869795.1 Neelides sp. FZ-2019 | reverse complement strand
AACTATTGATGAATTTGTTGACCATGACTTGTAAAAGTAGGAAAAACTGTCATAAGTATCTTCAATATTGTCAATTTGTTGTCTTTAATTAATAAGATCACCTTCTTGATTCTTTAGTTCAAGGAGATAAAAAGAGGAAAATTAAATAACATTTGAAGCTTCCACTTTTTATCAGGATTTGATTGAAGGATAGGACGATACCTATCAAATACTCGTAACTTTTTATAATGATAAAAAATGCCTTCAAATCATCATCAGATCTCGTGATTCTTTCGTTAATCCAAACTGAGTTTTGGTACAATTTACCATATTTATATTTAAAAAAATTAGACTTTAGTTCAAAAGATTTTTAAAGAAAAAAGAAGTAAAAAGTGTTATGAACATAAAAATAATATTTTTATTGACAATTGCTCTATATGTCATTTTATGCTTTAAAATTTCTAATTTAGGATCTAGATAAATCATTCAATCATCTTAATCTAGTCATATATCTACTTATTTTTAGACCTTATAATTTTCTAATTGAAACCACCTTCAAAGTTTAATGTCAAATTTTTCACTCACTTTTTTGTTGACAAAAAACTCAGGCTTTCAATTCTTATTCATATAGTGTAAAACGCAAATGAACTATTTGATTGTGAGTTGGGAATTCCAAAGTAAGAAAAAAGTAGCATAAAATTTCTAGAAAGGAGTCTTGGTTGTAAAGAATATGAGTGCGTCGTTAAATCCGAAAATCTATGTAACTAATTGCTTATAACAATAGAGGTTTGACATTGAAATTCAACTTGGAGGCTTTTACATATACCTGTAAGAGATGACACAATTTGTATGCATTCCCTCTCTGCAATTTTTATTCAATCTTATCTTAAAAATGACATTCAAGAAACAGGCAACAATTTTTATAACTTTTTGACGGGTACTGGAAAATAATTCTGAAATGTCTATTGTAAGTTTGTGCAATAAAGCAGAGTGACTNTTCAATCTTATCTTAAAAATGACATTCAAGAAACAGGCAACAATTTTTATAACTTTTTGACGGGTACTGGAAAATAATTCTGAAATGTCTATTGTAAGTTTGTGCAATAAAGCAGAGTGACTTTCAATTTTTAAAATATTGTCAATGTCATTTTGTATTAAAGGCATACTTCAAATTATCTCTTTATCATAGAAGAAACTTGACAAGGCTTAAGACAATTTTTGTGTTAACTTTCCCTTAAAATATATTCTGACTTTCATAAATAGTCACGTTTGAATTTTAGCTAATTACTGTCTTAAAAGCGTAGTTTTAAAAGCATAATTTTTTCTTCCCTTGGGNTTAAAGGCATACTTCAAATTATCTCTTTATCATAGAAGAAACTTGACAAGGCTTAAGACAATTTTTGTGTTAACTTTCCCTTAAAATATATTCTGACTTTCATAAATAGTCACGTTTGAATTTTAGCTAATTACTGTCTTAAAAGCGTAGTTTTAAAAGCATAATTTTTTCTTCCCTTGGGAGAATTTTTTGTATAGCAATGACATACTTAATCTGTTGAAATTTTTTAAAATATGTTATGAACTTTCAGAAGTCATTTAAATAATAAATTAAAAATAAATGACAATAAATGAGTATGAAAACATTTGAAGGACAATTAAAATAATATATTTTATTATAAACTATATTTAATAAGGATGTTCAAAACAAAGTCAAGAAATGTTTTCCAGAACAAATTTCGCATTTCATTAATGTTAATAAATTCATGATAGCTTCGTGAATTTTATTTAAAGAGTCTTATATCAATCATACTTAATGTATTTTTAATTATTTTAATTATTAAGGATTTTTAATTTATAAAGCAAAAGATTATAAAAGTAAAGAGCTCAGAATGTTCAAATTTTCATTCATCATTTCATCAGTTTGATTTTTTCTTTTTTAATGAAGTTGTGATCTAATTCGAAGAAATATACCAAAGACCAAAAAAATTATACCAAACAAATGAATAATAAATATAACATTTATCATAATCTTAATAAAAATCAACGAATGAAATCTAATGAAATATCTAGTATAGAAAGGCATTTGACTTTGAGTACAAAAAGTAGAATGAATATCCAAAGGTACTTTTTGTCAAGGGTCTCATATGATTGATTTTGGTCTCTTGGAAAAATGAATCTTTTAGTGAGCAAAATGAAGTAAGTGTTCTATCCAACGTGAATAATGGGTTTTAACATGGGAGTAATGCACTACGTTTCTTTCGATTTCGTTAGACAAATCTCGAAATCGCTGTGAGTTTGTGGGAGTGAGTTCGCCTCTCTGCACCATTCACTTCTTTTGAACTCAAAAGCCCTTCTAAACGAGTGTTGGTGGCTTTTGCCATTAAAGTGGGTTAGAGACGAAGTTCACGAATTTCCTCAACATGCCCTCTGCAGCATGTCTCCCTAGGCAGAGTGGAAAGAGAAGGTAAAGGTAAAGAGTTCCGCAACTTTGGGCATTTCCTCACACTCGAATGTCAACAGAGTTGACCATAGCATTGTCGTCGGTGCCTTTCGCCCCTTATGACTCGGAGCATCTCAATCCAGTTTGTGTCTCAACGTGGCATTGTAATTGGAAATCAATGGCAAACTTAATTCGCAATATCTTTATCACGCCTCTTCGCTCAGGTTCATAATCTCTCATGTCATATGATCTTCGTGTACCATGTAAACTATGATGCACGCCGACGCTGACTACGCAAATGGTTTGACTCAGGTAATTAAAATACACAAGGAACACGTGTTCTATACACATTAAATGAATAAGCAAATAATGAACGACCATTTTTGATACAATATACCATGAATATATCTTATGGTATAAGACCATCGCACACGACAGGTTTTTTGGGATAGTCGTAATATAAAATACACACATTCTCATAAAACCACTCATATTCGTCTCACATTTCCCAATTCATATCTCGGCGAATTCCCCTTGCTTAACAAAGAACAATGTGCATGCACTTTGATGTCAAGGCTAAATAAATCCTCGTTATAATAAAGATTCCGTTTCTGATCTCTTGGATTTTTTAAAATAAATGATAATGCTTGAATCTCTGAGACTTGCCCTGCTTGCTTTACACTTCGTTGGTTCCAACATTAAATAAGTTACATGAACTACGCGTCCCTAATGGTTCTTAACTTCCAGTCATAAATGCTCCAAGAATGATTTTGATTAATTCTCTTTGGGATCTCTCATTCGGAAAGATCTAAGTGTTCTCTCGTCATCTTTAATTCACAGAGACACTTGAGGATTAAACTTAATTTCCTTTGTTTTTACTGAACCGATTTGCTAAATGGTTTTTATAGTTTAAAAGTTTGAAAGAGCATATTACCAGTTGGGAAATTACAGGGAGACTCGAATTGAAGTAATGTTTCGGTTTAACGTTAATGAACCCTTGGTCAATGCATTTTGAACCAACTCATGTGATTTTAGCAGGTTATGCTTTTATTATAACTTTTGGTTTCAACAGCGTGAAAAACAATTGGGATTTTTTGTTCAGTTTTTTAAAACGGACACAACTTTTGTCTTTTTGCTTAATTTGAGATAAATTTAACTGTCATGTAATGTAACGTTGAACTAATCTACAATTAAATACTTTAACGTTGGTACATTAATGTAAAATAAAGACTAGAAATATTAGTGCTGACCATTATTGTTCACTTCGCTGTTAAAGCTAATTATTTAAACAAAAGATGTAATGATTAAAGGTTGACTTTACATCACAGTGTTATTCATAACATTAGCTCAAAGGAATTAAAAGCAAAATGCTAACTGAATATGCATATTTGAATTTTCTGAGAATGAAGACTAAGTACATGTTGAATATTGGACTGTTGCACAATTTAAAAAAAATAATTGTTTAATGTCTAAATATTGATTTAAAATTTGTTTATAAATTTTGCATACAATACTTACATGCAATATTCAAATATTTACTATGAGTTGATGCTCTTCAACTTTACTCATGAATGCATAGCATGCTTATTTCGTATTTATACATTAAAGTGCTTCCCAAGAACGGAAATTTTAGCATGCAGATATAACATAGTGCCTCCATTTCCAAAGATAACAGTTTACTTGACAATTTTCATTTTAATTGGGGAAAACGTACAATACAGTTAAGGAGCAGTCTAAAATCATCGTTAGATAACCAAGACCGTTCAGAATATGTAGCGTAATGCGAACACACAATTCTAGTTAATGTAAACTCATTAAATAATAATTTTGAACCAATAAAAATGCATATTTAATAGTCAGATTATTTAAACTAACTACTTATTAAAGACTTGAAATATTTTAAATTGAATCATGAATATTGTAAGTCAGGAGAGAATAGGTAATTATTAAATTATTTCGAATTTTGCAAATAAGTAATTTTAATATAATTTATATTTAATTGAAATAGAACTGAAATTAAGCGATCTTAAAATGTTTATCACATACACACACAATACTCATGTCTCACAATATTTGTACTCCATCTCAACCGTATCGTATGTGTATCCGCTTTGTTTTTGTAATACTTTTCCTCCTTTATTGCTATTTTCATGTAACAAGACAATGACGGCAAATGTAAAAGAAATATAAACAACTCTAATAAAAATCGTTCGATTGTGGAGCATTGCATAATCCGATTGTGGTTTTTGGAAAAAAAATATTTGTGTATATTTAAGCAAGCCACAAATGAAATAATTATGAATTTGTTTCTATCAGTCAGTATATTGAATTTTTTTTAACTTTAATTGATATGAAAGTATATATGAGCCTATTTTTTTCAAATACACAAGTACCAAATAAAGACTTGGCTAAAAGAATTGAAAGTGAAATAGAAATTTAAAACATGGAGTACAGTGTAAGAATAGAATGAGAAGCCAAAAGATTCAACAAGTGGTGGGGGAGGTTGGAAATGAAAAATAGAAATAAGGGCTCACCAAAAAGTTCGGCAACATTCGGTTCCGAGACTTCCTCTTGGTTTCTAAAAATCTTCGCAAGGCTTCCAGGCATCTTGAAAACCTTGAACTTCTTCTTTGCTCAAAAAATTAAAGACAAATCCCAGTGGAAATGTAGTATATCCAGATATCCTGGTATTCTAAGCAGCAATGTTCGTCGTTGTAAAATTGGATGTGGAACGGAAACTCGAGGAGAGATAAAATATGATTAGCGTAACGAAGAAGGAGTAGCCGGTGAATGCAAGAGATTTTTCCCTCAAGTTCGCTTATATAGAGAATAAAGTTTCCCCCTTGTTTAAGCCCAACTTTGCTCTCTCATCATCCCTTCATCCCTACAAATGTCTCTGAAGCCTCCATAGGGAAACACATAGGGATCCTTCCATCTGCTCCTCTCGCACCCTCCAAAGAGGTGGTGGTGGTGGTAAAAGATCCCCGTGTTTCTTGACTGCTGCTGGTTCTGGCCACGGGTGGAAAACCTTCCATGTTCTATTGTACATATTATATTACTTTATATTGCAATTATATCAAACCTTTGAATGACTCATCCACACGTTCTCCTTCTTTTCGCTAAAAGCGGTTTGATTATTGAATTGTACGACGTATGTCCACGTATATCTTTTACCATGAAGCCTTTTTAACAACGCTATGTAATGTAATGGATCGTATGATCTTGTGTGTCTGTGTGTGCGACGCTGATCGAGAGACGTGGCAAAAAGCTTGCGTAAACTGACCTTCGACCGCCAGTAGTTTTTCATAGTATATGAGCATAGGCTATACCTGTGGAACGATCCTAATGAGCGTAAAGGTGAGTAGACACAGGGGTGGAGATTATTCTTTTTCCTTCCAAACGTGTTCTCTTCCTAATTTCAAACTTTTGAATAGGATTACTCATCGATTCACTTTCATCCATTCCAAATCAAATGAGTAAGAAAACTTCAAAATGTCAAGGATAATACTGAACATACGATTTTTAAATGAATCATGCTCATTATTTAATTGGGTTTGGGTCTAGGCTAAGATATTTTATTTACCTTTTAAGATCATCTTTGTCGACTGATTGAATTTTATTTAAACGATCTGTTTTACTACTATTCTATCATCGTTGTTTAATGGCTTTTAGATTAATGAATTTGTTATATTTTCATGTTTGTTTTATTATTACTTTATTACACACAAATTATATTCATTTTATGCACATGACTGGCCATATAGAATTATTTAATTAAAAAATCTACTTTTTTCATTATCAATTGACAATTAATTAAAGAGTTGCGTTATTGTATAAAACATATGTAATTATTATTTTAAATATAAAACCTCGTTCTACAAATATAACTAAAAATGTAAAGAAACACTAACAATTAATTAAGCACCAACATAACATTTTAACTTAATTATAGGTCAATTGTATTAATCAAGAATTGAAGTTCGAATATTCTTCACTTCAATGCATTGAATGCTTTTAAGATAAATATAATAATAATATTAATAGTATTTGTATTGTATTTACATTTGTTGTTATTATCATATTAAAAATATATTTCTTTTAGGTAATTGTAATTTTAAAAAATATCCTTTCAATTCAAGATTTAATTAAGAATTTTTGTAACAAATTAATTACTAGTATGTGTTTATACAAATAACTATAATTAATTTATATATTTCTTGAATCGTTGATGTTATAACTAACTATAAATGCCAACAATACTAGACATATTACATGACGTACTCAATTAACAAAAGAAGCTTATTTATTCATGCAAAAAGAATCAAAAGTAGTTGTTGACATGTGACAGTTATTGAAGTATATATATATATATATATGCATACCTATGCAATATATGTGCATCTTAATGCAATGTTAATAAGCTTCTTTAATTGATTGATTAAATGAGCTGTAATTCTTGCAAAACTAAAGATAGTGCAACTTGTAGCTCAAGTTACGTATTACTTTCGACAAAGTCCAATGTTAATGTGAGATAATAAGGTTCACGTTCACGTCAGTAAAGTATAAACACTAAATGTGCATCTTTGGCTATTTATTTGCTTTCTTTTGCAGTTTTGTCACTTCATGTATATTCATAAACATTTATGAGATGTTTATGAACCGTGTGTTTTAAGGTTTTAGGTACACTACCTTATTACTAATTAAACTATCTAAGTTAAGATCTTTTTATTGGCGAGCATCTGAATTTCTTTTATTGTCAAGATGGCATAATAAAAACGTTAAAAAACCTATTAATTTTTTGGATGCATAATTTTTATTATATCATTTAGCTCAACAGAAGTTCAAAAGTAGATGCATTGGACAAAGCATGTTACATAAAAACAATAAACTATATTATATAAAATTACAGAGAAATTACTCCTAAAGGAGACTTGTATGCATGTACTCACATGTCCTTACCTTTTACAAGGATGAGCAACTTTTAAATTGAAAGTCAAGTCATTTGAAATTGCACATGATAATCTAAAGATATATTTTGAATTAAGGACCTTTAAATATATGCGTAATGCTACATGTGAGCATTTTTTCACATCTATTATCATGTCTGATGCTTCTGACATTGTAGGCTCTCACTTGATCTGCAATAAAGGAAGTATCTAATAATAAAAATAATTGTCAAAGTCCAAGTTCAATAGTTTCTTTCTCTCATTTCCTTCAAATGTGTTATGTAATGATGTGAATGTGTTCCGGAAGTTGATTCCTTGATTTCATAGGCCATAGGTCATCGCTGATTGATATCCTTAAAATGTAACTTTAAATTCATAAAAATAAATTTTCTATAAGTTTAAAGGAAAGAGCAAGAAGAATGAGCTTTGTATGTTAATTTAATTGAGGCTTCAGATACCTTTAAAAAATCTTAATTGTGAACCAAAAGTTAGACATGACATTTCAATTAGTCTAAAATAAAAATAACAATTGAATACAGACAAGAATTGCAATTATTATGAAAAAATTTAAGATATTTTTGTCTTTTCTAAATGACAATATTTGCCACAATTTTTTATTTTTACCCTTTCTACTAGGTATTTATAATCTAAATTAGCTTGTAAACTTGTTTTCGTATAAGCTTGTATTGTATACAAATTAATAATATCAATTTTTCCTTATTTTTTACATATATAAGTACACATAATATGTAAAATGCAAGCAAAAAATGAAATGTATTTTGCTTAGTTTTGGTGCAGTATAAAATAATTTTAATCACCATTTAGGGATATATTTGTCTTAGATAAAATTGGTTTTTTTAAATAATGTCTATGACAATTGTGTCTGGTAGATGTGTATGAAATTTTTTTTTAACTCACTCCAGTTGAGCCAATTTCTTGCATTGCTTATCTAACTATTGACTACTCTAACCTAACCTAACTACCTACCTAATCGAAGTAGATGATTAATGGTCGGGCCCAACCAAATTAGTATTTTATAGAGGAGGTTATACTTTAATTGCAAGTTACAATTATTCAAATTTAAATACCATCTTTATCTTCTCTTATAGATATATTTTATTTATGAACGTTTAATTAAATCTAATTAATTCTATAATTTCTTGAAGGATCTTTGAAATATTATTGAGCTGTGAAATATTTTAGAATACATAATATATCTTTCAATTAAATTTTTATTTTAAATGCATTTATTTATTAAATATGAATGTATATATAATCGACTTAACTTTCAATTAAAATGTTGAAATGAAATTAATGAATAAATTATTAATAATCTGGAAAAACAAAACTATCGATGAAAGCTATTTAACATGCAATTTTATTAAAATCAATTTGAATAAAAATACATTTATAATAATTTTAAGATATTTTATGAGAACATTTATTCACTATTCTTTAATATTTATATTTTAATTTAAAGAATAAATGGAGAGAATTTACAATAAAATTGGAATATATACTGATATATATTTTCGGTATTGTAAGTTATAACATTAAAATCTTATTTACTTCGTACTAAAAGATATACTATGTACAAATGCTAAATTATTATAAGCTTATTTTTTTACAAAATTTTTTTTTCTTGTTTAATATTTGACACATTATCATATAAAATAACTATACTTATATCTTATCTATTAACTATAATCACATTTGTAATATTACATAGCACTCTTGAAAAATCCAATCCAAGTGAAAAACTTGGAAATCCCTTTCATTTTTGAACAAGGATTCCGTGGCATGACAAAGGAATTGGCGATTTAAATGCAACGCGAGCAATTTCCTTCATGTCTTTTGCATTCAGAAATAAAAGAAAATCATCTTTATCAGCCTTATTGACAGTGACGGCCGAAATTAGAATTCCGTCGTCTTCTTGCTTTCCTTCGGGATTTACCACAAAAATGGGCTCACCGGGATTATTATCTTCGCTTTCTTTCCACACGAGCACTTTCTTTGTAGAGAGGTCGATTTTACATATTGAGTGAGAAAAATCACAGGGATTAATTGTAGAGCATCCGTAAAAGTAATTGTGTTTCTTGGTATAAAACTTTTTATTCATTGTGGGCATTTCCATTCCGCTCTCATTGACGAGAAGTTCGGGCGTGAGGACGATTTGATTTCCTTTCCGAATGGCCGTGGCGGTCGTGTCAACTTTTACCAAATTCACTCCTTCGCTCATCTCTTTCACATCATTGACAATCGGCACGACGTATCTTTTAGGCGAAGGCAAGTCAACGTCGTCGTAGGCACTTTGACGCAATTTAGAAAGATACAGAGAATGGAGCACTCGAGGAGACTTATAAGTGTTGATGTCAATAATGATCTAGAATTGTTAAAGTAAACATTTTATGACAATTTCCTTTAATTAATTGACTTTAGAAAATATTACTTAAAAGCTATTAAATTTTACTTACTTGGCCATCTTCTTCATAACAATTTATAAAGTGCATATAGTAAAAGCCAATATTTGACCAAAATTCAGTTTTTAATACTTTTCCAGTTTCCTTTAAAATTAATTATTAATTAATTTTATTGTGAAAATAATGTAAGTATAATTAATTAATTGAAACGTGTATTTTTTTTACTTTTTCTACTATGTAAAATCTGCATGCTTCAGTTTCACCCTTCCACTCAAGCCAATCAATGCATGTGTCACCTTTAACTAAAGAGGCTGCTAGTTTGGAAACGCTGACTCCAAAAGGTTGTTCCACAAAAACTATTAATTTAAATTCAAATAAATGATTTATTTATTTTTTTAAATCAAAATCGTATGAGGTTCTATTAATAGATCAAGAAACAGCGGAACATTGTCCTTATAATAGCCTATGGTTATAATATTAAAAATTGCCAAAAACAACCGAATTTTTTCTCTACTACTCAAATTATCACTGAAATCTTTATTTTTATTCATCTCTCGAATAAAATGGAAGATCGTAGACTTATCTTAAATATACCTGAAGAGCAAAGGTGTGTTATTAGGGAATTATGGTTTGAAGGAATCCAACTTTACGATTAGTACTCGACTTCAAGAGCTGTACCGTAAGGAACGGTTGTGCAAAAGCAGCGCTTGCAAATGGATTGTCAAATTCAAACAAGGCCGTACTTCTGTCAAAAATGTTAAAGTTCCTGGACTCCTCAAGAATGCCTTTATAAAAGACACGATCAATAAACTAGAAGGACTCATAATGTAGGATAGGAGAATCACAATTAAACACTAAATGATAGAAATGCATTGAAAATAAGGGAGACACGGGAGACTATTTCTAACTTTTACACGAATAATTTAATGTTTTTTATTCTGCTTCCATAAGCACAATTTGTCGCTGTTTCTTGATCTACCCTAGAAAAAAATACTCTGCTAAATAATAAATAGTAAATAATTTGTGTGATTATACTGAGATATTTCTTTGTTATTCCAAAGCTGTGTGCTTGCCCGATCATAGTTTTAAATCGACACGGAATGGTGGCAACTGTGACAGCTTTGCTAAGAATCTCTTTTGATGACGCCCCACTGCCAGAATTTGATCCAGGCATTTTATAGAAGTGGTATTTTAATCCTGTCATTATTGTAAATCCCACGTTCCATAAATCCCCAGTGTAAGGGCAAACAACTGGATGCGCGGATTGGCCATTAACCTAATAATTTAACATATTTGAATAAATCAATGTTATATTTTAAGATTTTTTGAACTTTAACCTTTATCTTCTTTATAAATTGTATAAATTATTGAAATGAATATCATTGAATTGAATTGTTTTTAGTAACTCACTTTAAAGTATTTATTTGAGTCATATTTATTATCATGACTTGTTAATCCGCTCAAGTCGACTTTCCTAAGGAATGAGAATAATATTAAATAAAAAGTATATAGTATACAAGTAGCAGTAATAAATTTTTAAGTAAGTAATAAGTAAGTAATTAATTTTTCTACCTTATAATTTATAAAATAAATATTATGTTAAAGGACAATTATACTTTTTTCAAAAAAATTTGGTAATAAAATATAATAGGCTCAATTTATTCTACTAACAGAATTTCAATTCACCTAAAAAAGCTTGTATCGGAAGTGACGAATAAATCATTTGCTATCATGAAAGGAGTACAATAGTCGTTGTCGGTAAATTCCGGAAGCTAAAAAGCAAAATCCCTTTAATATATAGATAAGTGTACTGAATGATTTATTTAAATAAATAACTGTGTTAGAGTTTTATTAAATCTATAAATGATTTGTATGAGAATATTTTTATATTTATTTACCAAAGAAGAAACGACGCGTGAAAAGAAACCTTTATTGGGATCTGGATATGCCTATGAATTAATATTTAATTAAATCCCAATTATCTACAATAATTGAGCAAATAATTGATATTAATTAATTAAAATCATTTTACTTATTGTTTATTTTATCTTACATGATGTTTTACGGATAAAATTGACATATTGCCCATTCTGACATTGATTTTTTGCAAATGTTTTTATAAACTTGTGTCTACCTTTGTTGCAAATTCTGTGATGACCGGTTTTTGAGCAGCGATAGCCCTAAAGGAAATTAAAAGTAGATAAAAATCTATAATGAGTAATAAATATATTATTTAATTATTTTGCTTAATTAATATTACAATAATAATATCGAAGTTTTCGAAATGTATTCTTTTAAAAGCAATAAAATTATAGACAATATTTATTTTTAAAATGCTCATTTATAATATAAATTAGTATAGGTAAATACAAACCTCCTATAAGCGTCAGATTCAAGGAACTTTTTTTCAAATTCCACTGGTTTGCTTCCATCAATTATGAATTTGGATAAAATTGCATAGCCTAAAAAATCATTACAATTATTATAGTTTGAAATAATATAGAATGGTTTTTGATAATATCTGAAATAAATTAGACAATTCTATTATAATTTTTACCATCAAGCCAATGATTGACAGTAAAGTCATTTTCAAAATCAAATTTTCCAGGCCCTGCAAATTAAAAGTAAATATTATAATTAATAAGTAATATATTTATTGAACTTCCATTTCATTAATAATTAACTATTTAAAAAAAATTAATTTAAAAATAAAGTTTTATTAGGAAGGAATCCAAACCCGATCTTATGTAAGTGCCCTTCAACCAAGACGGTAGATTTCCTGTAATAAATAAACGTTTATATGCTAAATTAAAAACAGTAGTTTTTTTTATTATTTAACATAAAATCAAAATTTATTAAATATTAAAACTTTAAAGTGTACACAAATGAAAAACTAAATTTCAGCCCATGGTTCAGTCAAGAATGGTAATTGTAATAACTACACTTTTATATAACACTATATTTGTAGTGTATAAAATTTTGCTAATTACTATATTATATTATCACTTTTGACACCTAACTAACACAATGAAAATTTGAAAAAAATCTTCAGATTGCCATATCTCAATGCAATTAAATCAAGAACCTTGAAAGTGTTAAATTAGAGATTACAAAGGAATTTAGAAGAAAAAATGTCTTTAGCAATTTTGCTCTTAAAAACATCCTTATGATTATGAAAGACCAAATTGAAGGAAAACGTTATTTACCCCTTCTAGACATCTTGAGTGGTTAATCTTATATTGCATCATTTTACATGCATGGGTAATATAGCGTTTAGAAGCATGCCACTCGCACATCATTCCACTCAAAAAACTTGCTCTAAAGGTAAAATACTCACAGGAGCATATACGCAACTTTGTAAACACTTAAAATCCAAAATAACGTTGACTCTCGCTAAGCAAGAAAATAACCTCTACTTTTAGCAGGCTGAACGACTTCTTATTCTTGGAAGAAATGTCAAGGGATAATAAAAACTACTTCATTTCACAATGGAAAAACATTAATACATGAACTTACTATTTGAGTAAATATGATTTTTATTGACCATCATGAACTCAACTCAACTATTTTAGAATAGAATTTCTTTTAGATTATTAATTTATTTATAATTAAAATCATTCGACTGTAGATTGATAAATGGGGATATTAGATGAAATTTTGTTTGGGAGAATGAAAAATTGCAAAGAATCAATAATAATGTCATAATGAGCATTTTAAAATATTATTAATATATATAATTTTACAAAAAGAAATTATCAACCTTTGATTACCAAATTACCAAATACTAATGGATAAAATGGATTGAATGGAATATTCAATGTTGTAGATTTGTAAATAAATAAGTCGGATACAATTATTTACCTTGAATTTTAGAAATCTCTGGTCTAGAGAGTTCTTCAGCTGTCTCGAACATTTTCTGACAAGTTTCTTTCATTTCTGGCATGTTGAACCGGAGCACTTTTGTTTAAAACAGGTGAGTTAAACTAGAATTGGTATATAGCACACGTGTTTATTGACTTGCAACTAAATAGCTTAACGCTGAAATATAAATCAAATTATTCTTGAAGCACCAAGAGGGAGAAATCCCTTTGAGACTCGCAAGTGGCAAATTGAAGTTAAGGAATGATCGAATCATATGTTTGGACTTAAAGAGAGATAGAGGAACTCAAGAAGAGGGCCGAAATGCCGCAAGGGAGATAGGATTCCTGTTCTTGTGAACGTGCCAGGTACGAGCCAAGGAGCTCCCACCCCATTCAACTGACCATCTAAATGCCTTCACTCACAAGACAAGCAGATTCATCATGCAATACATACATCAAACAAAACTCATTTAAAAGACAAGATGCTGAAACACAATGGTAGATATATTCTTAAGTATACCACCTCCTTTTTCCTCAATGACTTGCATCTCTTGATTTCCCCATTGCTCATATAGCTCAACTACATATTTTATTGAATTTAATAATTGACCGACATTTACTCACTGTGAGTGAACAGGTATTTGAATGCATATAAATATGACTTTTGTAATAATATGCAATTACTAATTAGTATTTAGGTGTTCAACTTATAATAAAGTGCATTTTATTATTCTCAGCAATGTCCCATTTACAATATCCCATTTGTAAGATACTTATGTAATGCATATTTTCTATCATAAAGTCCCATGTACCATATACAAGTGAAATTATATAGTTATAAGACCTTTTTAGATTATTAACCATTAAAATCATTTGTATAAAGAATAAAAACATTTCTTATTGATAAACATTGACATAGGCATGTTTATATTATTATACTTTATACTGAGTACATTGTAATGTCTTTAAAATTAAGGACTTTAGCAGAATGATTGTATATTTAAGGAACGAATTGAGAATAAGGGGTTCATCAATAAATCATGAGTCTTTTATTATACAATCTTCTATATTGCAATTTTACTTTACAAAGCATCTCCTAACTTATTTACTAAACTCTTTATAATCCTGGGAAAAGGAATGGGAAATATGGGAAATTCAAATTCTCCTTCCATAAATATAAGATTTGTACTCGTGCTTGGGTTTTGTGGTATTTAAAATCCTATAAAATCCTATGTTAGATAATCAAAGTGTTCCTTCATATTTGGAGTTGTAATTTAATTATATATACATTGAAATAGTATATTCAGTTTACAAATTCTTATGTAAATGCACACTCTTGTTTCAATTTAGATAATTGCATTAAGTATATCTTTACATTTGATCTAATTCAGATGGAATGATTTGTAAGTCAAATAAAGTAAAAAAAAACACAAAAGCTTCAGAATTTTCCATCTCTATATGCTTAATTCAAAACATTAACTATTGAATTAATTTTATCAAATGATGATACTTCAAAAACATCATGTGAAATAGGATTATATTAATGTTTATTCATTTTGCTGAAAGTTAAAATGTAAATGAATATAGTAATGCATTTATATATTGATCAAGATAGAAATAAAATCTTTTTTAAAAATACACAAAATAATCCTTTTGTAAATATATTTATATTTTAATGATATTTTATTTCAGAAATTGATAAATTTTATAATTAATATTTACACAAGAAAAATGCTTTATGTTTGTTTATGGTTTAAAAATAATGAATGATTGCACATCATTGCACAGATAATGTCGAAAGTTTTAAGAATTTTTTGCATTGTAATAGTATAATGTTAGGTAGGTTTCATTGTTTATATGAGTTTTGGTAGAAATATTCCGTGGCAAGCTTGAGGAACGTGATTCTTGAAAGTTGCTCTAGCAAGTTCTTTCATTGTCTGAAAATAAATTAATTGAATCATTATAAAAGACAATTAAGACCATTTATGTGTATAACCCTAATGAAACTACTTAACTATATAATATTCTGTTAAACTTAAATTAAATATAAAAATTCAATTATTTTCATGAATTAAAAACAATTATTATTCAAATATGTATACTTTTGCATCAAGGAAAACCAAGAAATCATCAGCAGAATTTGGTGAGTTCTGAGATGAGTCATTTTTAGTCTCTTCTCTCCTCCTTGTGTTTGTCACAGCGGAAATGAGACATCCGTCATCTTCCGAAGTTCCATCTGGGTTTCGAATAAATTGAGGTTCTCCCGGGTAATTAAATTCATTCTCTTTCCAAAACAATGTGTCTTTGTTGGAGACATCCACTTTGCAGAGTGAATTGGTGCAGTCGTTGAGACAGACGGTTCCAGCTGCATAAAAGTATGAGTATTTTTTCCCAAAGAACTTCCTACTCAAGATTGGACACTCCAGCCCTGGCACTTTGGTTAATGGGTCAGAGTGAAGGATGATCTTATTTCCTTTCCTGATGGCCGTGGGCGGATCTGAGCCTTCTTCGTCGTTCAACCCTTCCTCCATGTCTTTCACGTCATTCAAGATGGGGATGACAAAGCGTTGAGGTGAGGGCGGATCAATACTCTCTCGCATATTACTTCGAAGTTTATCCAAGTACATGCAGTCGATCATCGCAGGACTTGGATATCCATTCACGTCAATCACGATCTACAAGAGGATCATGTTTTTAATTCAATGAATGAATGAGTTCGTTTAAGGATTAATCCTTTTTGTGTTTCATATTTAATGTGTTGATGCCTTATTATCATCTTCGTAGCAATTAATGACGTGAAGAAAGAAGAAGGCTTCTGATGAGAAATAATCCACCTTGAGAACCTTTCCAGTTGACTTCTCAATGAGATAAAACTTGTTCTTTTCCTGTATGAACCCCACATTAAACCCAATTGCTCAATTAAGCTAAATCTTAAAATGAAATGGATTTTATAATTATTGTAACAGGCGATCATCCAAATACCTTTGGGAGCCAATTGAGCCAGTCGATGAAAGCAGTTCCATTTATAACACTTGCAGCAATTTTAGAAATGGGGCAAAAAAGTGGCTGCTCGATAAATACTAAAATGAATACATATTTAGGAAAAACAATCTTAATTAAATAGCCTGAGAATTTCATTACTATTATTATTAAATAAATTTAGCTTAAATGGAGCTTGCCAATATAATTTTTAGACAT
Organism: Neelides sp. FZ-2019; assembly: GCA_009869795.1. NCBI lineage: Eukaryota > Metazoa > Arthropoda > Collembola > Neelipleona > Neelidae > Neelides > Neelides sp. FZ-2019. The sequence continues at coordinate 2,503 of VJMY01001112.1, read as the reverse complement.
TCCAAAGCTATGGGTGAAAGCAATGGAGCCTTTGAATCTGCTCGGCACTTGGGCAATTGACTCCGTTTTCGCGAGCATTTCCTTTCCGCTCATTTTCCCGGCTGCTGGGACGCGAACAATGTTGAACTTGAGCCCTGGCCCGAATGTGAACCCAATGGAGTAAATGTCTCCGTTGTGATCTTCAATCGGGTGGCAAACGGAGCTTTGCATTCCGTAACACTTGTTGGTGTCGTAAAGCTCCAAGGCATTCAATGAGACTGGGTCAATTCTCCGAAAGAAATTCGTATCTGTGGTCGAGAAGATGTCGTTTCCTATCTTGAAGAGTGAGATGCTGTCATTGTCAGTCATTTCGATCGGAAACTATATAGAAAAATGAAGTAAAGGTTAATGGTTCATTAACTCTCTTTATAATGTTTATTGTCATTGAGTGCATAAGATGTTGGGAAAGATCGATAAGATAAGTTTTTATCTTGTGCAATTAAGAATGTCAAGTTACCAGTGAAGAGACAAAGCGAAAGAAAAGTCCTTTTGAATTATCTCCTGCTCCACGTGTGGCAAATTCCGTCTATCATTAAGTTTTAATTATTTTGAATTCAAACTTTTTATTTTAGAAGATTAGAACAATCTATATAATTAGATAAATTGGCCCAATCTTTTATAAAAACTAATAAAAAATTGTTATTCTAAATAGACATTGTAAAGAATAAAAATCATGAGATCATGAATCATCAGAGAATCTTTTATTTCATGCATATTCAGCATATACAGGGAGCAGTTATGCTACATTAAATAATATAGCTATTGAAAGTAGCGAATAGATCTTACCACTGCAGGCTTCCCAAGTTTCAACATTCGCTTGTGAGCATTTGAGTCGAGAAATTTTTTTGTGAATTTGACTTTCGAATCATTAATTTCAAATTTGGTCAATATTCCATACCCCTGAAATGCATTTTACGTTAAGATATTTATCGGATTTTAAACAAAAAGAGCTTGTTTTCTTATTTGAATAAATTATACTTACATCTAACCAATGTTTCATTGTGAAATCTCCCATGTCAAATTTCCCAGGTCCTAATATAATCAATTTATTTCAGTTTATTTGGATCATACACAGTAACGTATTAGTAATTCAAAAAATAATAATTGATGATATTATTCAACTCACCAACTCTTAAAAACGTTCCTTTTAACCAATGGGGTATTGTTCCTAACATAAAAAAAATTAATAAGTAAATAAAAGAATTAAAAAATATTAACTTTGATACAGTTATAAGGTGTTCAAAGACATTAATATTATAATATTTTGTATATGAATTAACATGTATAACAATAAATAATCTTTAATGCCTACCTTTGATTGTCACTTCTTCAGGATCAAGAAGCTCAGTTGTGGACTTAAAAAGTCTCATATAGTCTTCATTTGAGTTTTCCATATCGATCACAAAGATAAAAAATAATTTAAAAAATTATTATTTTTGAAGATTCAAAGACTTTAGGTATTGATGCTAGAATATTCACAATCACAGTAAAGAGAGTGAAAACAAATTGATGATGTTTATTATTCGCCGTTGGACGAAACTTGGTCCCCTCACCTTCCACCTACTAATCGTAGGATAACTAATGAAAAGAATCATTTTGACATTCATTCCTTGTTCCTCTTTTTGCCAATTTTGAGTTTCATAAGACTCATGCAAGTGTAGGTTATGATATTGGTTGGTTTAGCAAGGCCAAGCGTCCCTTTCACTTCAGCCTCAAAAGAGCTCAAGTTCTTGCGGAAGATCAATTGCAAATTGCAATCATATTACGACCCATTCTGCATTGCACGGACAAACAAGTTCCTCTATAAAGGGATTTATTTTTATGGAATTGTTAACGTCCATGTAAAATTCATGTTTATTAATCAAGATGATTAATAATATTATGCTTTTAGGTACTTAAAAGGGGTTACTAGTGAATAAATTCTTTGTAGTTTTATAATTTTATAAAGAGATTAGAAATAAGATAAAGAAGTAACAAATTTTATGAAGATTGGTGTACATGAATGTAATAAACTGAAATGAATACTTTTTATTTCGTTGACTACTACTACAGTTGCTATTTTTCTAATACATTTTTCTAATATGTATATATAATATGATATTATATCTTAAAATCTACAATTTAATAGTTAAAAATCTATAATTGTGCGATTTTGAATACATGCATTAAAATGCTTAAAACCTGATGTTTTTTTTCGTATCTTTAGCAAATACCAATATACATATATACTATATTATGCATTTAATGAAATAATTTACGACATTTTTACAAATATTGTTCAATTTTATTCATATTTTTATAAAATAATTATATCGTAAAATTAAATTACACGTAAAAAATTGGAATTAAACAATATATATAAACATAGGCATTTATGAACCGTCAACGTAAAATGAAGTTTCTGAGATGCGTGATAAAAATGTTTGTAAGCTTACTAAACGTAAACATACGTGTATCGTCATTG